>BJFM01002447.1:46701-57756 GCA_016586285.1 Arothron firmamentum
GGGGGGGGGGGGGGGGGGATGACAGCAAGTCAGGTGGTAAAACTATCAGTGTTGGAATCACCCAGGGAAGCCAGGCTGGGTGGAGTTAGTGGCTCCTGTGGAACTTGGTGAGCTCTTTTCTAGTCAGAATAAGGATTTTGGTGATGATGTCACCATATGAGCCAGAGCTTAAACTGCATCATTTAAATCAACAAACAGCTGAAAAAAGGCTGCCTATTGCGAAAATTGATGATCATCGGTCACAATTTTGAACAGAAACCATCTCACTGCAGAACTGTCATTTCTCACGTGGCTGTTGAAGTTCTCCTCACCTTGTTTTGCCGGACGTCTGCTGCTGTCTACTGGACTGGATCCTGACGGCTCCGCGGTGCGGCGACATATGAGGTGAACTCCTGGGCGACGGCCGGGGGGACACTCGCGGGGAGGAACGCGGTGCGGCTTCGGGAGACGTGCTCTGCGCCGCGGTGGCGGGACCCAACGTCGGGTGCTTCCTCGGGATGCGTTTGAGGAGGTGACTCACCCAGCGCTGCTGCTCCTCCTGAGAGCTGGTCAGCAGGAGCAGCTCTTTGGCGGTGGACATGTCGTAGTTCACTGGGGAGAAAAGGACATTTCAAAAGATTAGAATGACTGGCTAATGTTCCCAGTGTTTCCCAGTTTATACTGGATTTTCTCCAGCTGGAGGTTAAACGTCAGTAAAGTTCTCTTCACTGACCCTTGCAGGGAACAATCACTTCCTCCTTCTTGTCGAGGTGGTCCTTGTGGCACTTGGTGTGGCAGCGGCGGCACTCGAGGGCAGGCGGGGGCTTGAAGACGTGCCACAGGGGGCGGGTGCAGACCTCGCAGCTGGACGGGAAGTGGTAGAGGGTGAGGATGAACTCGTGGCCCTTGTGGCTTATATACGAGGGTCGTTCACCAAACGACGTCTGCTCCATTACGACCTCCTGATCGCGTTTGATCTCGCCTTCGTTAGCGTACAGGATCTGTGAAAAGAACAACAAACGCTGATGAGTGGAAGGACTGAAAACAGGAGAGGAGCTGACGGAACTAAAGATCCTTGAATGTCACCTGGAATATCCTTGGAATTTCTTTGGGATCTGCTCGGTACACATCGGTGTGAGTGACTGGTCGGACATGAAACAGTTTACTGTAGGAGGAAAAAGAGGAGGAGTGAAGGTGAAGCTCTGGCTGGACACGGTCGCTTCTCTGCAGATCCCACTAGCATGGTCAAATCCTTTCAATGTAGCCTCACTTCTGTCGTCTATCTTCATTTTAGGGACATTTGCTCACGGCTAGCATGGCTGCAGAACAGACTCATTTAAAAAGTAACAACTGGCCTCAAATCACTCATTTTATTTGATAATTAATGATATTTAATGACTCACTCAATGTCAAGAGTCATGAAAGGATTGCCCTGTTCTCGGTCCAGCTCGCTGTTGTAGAAGAGGATCTTCTTACTGCTGACAACTATGTACTGTAAATTAAATGAGGGTTAGACGAAGGAATCAAACTAGCAGTAAAAATTCTATGCATGGAAAGAAAGAACAGTGATTTACTTTCTTGTCCCAGCCAAACCGCTTTGTGTTCTTGGTGGGAAGTGAGATCCAGCCCTCCAGTCTGGAGTCTAGATGGCAGAGGGAAGAGATTGAATGCAAAGAAAGCCACTTTGAATTATTCAAAGCACTTAAAAAAAAACCACCCTGACATTTCAGAGCTGCAATGGCATTTCCTTATCACTCAAGAAAGAAAGGACTCCTCACTCATGCAAAAGGACAAGTGGAGGAACACCTGCAGCTCTGGCTGAAATCCTTTTAAAACAAATCTGTTCATTCGCACAATGAGTGAAACTGAATGTGTGCTGTGTTAATAAAAAAAGGAGATTATATTTGTAAAGATGTAGACAAAGTTCAGAGGTCAGTATTAGAGACACGCACTAGATTAGAGGGGTTAGTTGAAAATTTGCAAAATTAAACCAGGGTTGAGGGTCTTTCTCTGTCAGTTCTATTAATTTGATCTTTTTTTAATACTTTTTTTTTTTTTTTTAAATTATTAATGGATGATGAATTGTTTTTATTTACACCCCTATCCTGGGACCGGGCGGCCATGCAGGGGTCACCTCCAGGTTCACCCTCAGGGGGCTGCTCATAGGTGAGGGCCAGGGGGGCTTGGCCCTGCTCCACCCGCCCGTCATGTTCGTCCTCATCCTCAGACTCGGAGTCAAAGAGAGCCGAGTGCAGGTGGGGCCGCGTGTCGATGCAGACGGATTTGTGCGTGCGCTGGTAGGTGAAGGACATAGACTCGGAGGTGCGGGAGTGAGTAATGCGCACTGCACCGGACCGCCGAGGAGAGCGGTGGGCGGGGGGCGGGGGGGAAGTGAGGGTACAGAATCAGTGTGAGGAACCAGTTCAAACAATAATCCTGACAGTTTAAAAGAAGAAGAGAAAACAAAGGAAACGGCAAGAACTTGGGAGGCCAGCGTGAGGGAGGCTGGGAGCACACCCAGAAGCCTCCTTGGCATACCTGGGTATCCCTCGCTCGTGTCCAGATCGTTGCCGCTGCTGAGGCTGGTGGAGTCCAGAGAGTGAACGCTGAGGGTGGAGAGCTGGCACCGCAGCTGCTCGATGTCGCTCTCTTTGCTGTCCAGCGCCATCTGAAGCTCCAGTCGAACCTGGTTCTCCTCCGCCAACAGCTGAATGTCAAAAGTCGTCACGTTAGCGTCCTGCAGCACACCTGGAGCAGCAGCACTGGGACCTCTGCTGGGTTACTGACCGCCTGCATATCCGTCATTTCCCTCTGGTACTTGATGATGGTGCTGTTGAGTTTCTCCTTTTCCGCCCGCAGCTCCAGTTGCAGCTTCCTGTTCTCCTTCTCCCTCCTGTGCACCTCTGTGTCGTTGCCTCGGTGGCCCCCCCGCACCGTCACCCTTCTGTTCATCACCTCGGCCAACTTGTTCACAGCCTAAAAGCAAAACAAGCGACTAGGGTGAATATACATTAAAGCCTGGAAGAACCATATAGATCTGTGATTTAGCCCCAAGTTCAACACCAGCCTCCAGCTCAGCTATATTCTTCACCGCAGACGATACGATGTAACAGATACTTGTGGGGAAAGTTAAAGCAAAAAATGAAAGAATGCATGCCAGGCTTTCCAGACGTGTGTAGGCGCCCAGACACGCACCTGAATTTTCAGCGTGCGTTCGTTCTGCAGCAGCTTTTCAAAAGACACTTTGAGGGAGTTCATTTGCTTCTCGGCCTCTTTGGCTTTGTGGAACTCTGTAAAAATAGAAAAACATTCAGTCAGAAGTTTGTGGAGAAACACGATGAGGAATCAGAATGTCGTCGTGTTCCTGTCAGCTGCTTTTACACACTCTGCTGCATTTCTTTCAGCTGGTTGTTGAGCTCCTCCTTCTCTCCAGCCAGGTTGGCTACGTCCACTGTCAGGGTGCGGTTGGACTCCTCCAGCTTTCGCAGTTGAGGAGGCAAAGATCAGGCGCATGCATGAAACCACTGCATCACTGCTGTTTTTCTAATCAGTAATCAGTTAGGGAAAAACGTCACTGGTTCCTCTCACCGAGCTGATGGTGGCCTCCTTGTCGCCGAGTTCCTGCTTGTGTCTCGCCATCAGGTCCTTGATCTCCAGCTCTTTCATGATCTTCTCCTTCTCCAGGTCGGAGTACTGCTCCTCAGCGATGGAGCGAGCCAGCTGCTCAGTGTCTGCCTTGGTCAAACTGGCTTCCAGCTGGGCTGTTAGTGACTCCCTGTGGTAACACAGAGTACTTTGCATCAGTAAATACTTGGTGTTCACATTTATTAATATTACACACACATCAAAATTGAAGAAAACTATAGAAACCTGATAGATAACATATTCAACCTACCATCTGTAAGTTGCTACACTTCAGCACATCTAGTCTGATCTGGTTTAGATTGGTTTTCCTCGACTGTATGTTTATGTGTACGTGACTCAAAGCAGGGATGTCAGAGGTTGTTTTTGGCTGCAGTGGTGTCTGCAGTTCCAGTGTTTAGACTGGAAAGTCGCTCACAGTAAACCAGCAATCTCACCTCTCTTCTTTGTACTCTGCCAGCCGCCGCTGCATCTCTTTGCACTGTTTGCTCTTCTGGTCGCAGTCGTCCTTCAGCTCACGGATCTGCGTCTTGTAAAGGGTCTTAGGGGAGGGGAGACGGAGACCCAGATTTTTGTGCAGATACGTGTGAATTTGTTGCAATTTTGCACATATTTTCACCGTCGCGGTGGTTTTGCAGCGAAGGTGCAGAAAAACATGAAAAGTGTGGATTAGAATTACCGTGAAATACTGCTCTGCCTCCAGCTGGTCTTTCAGTTCCTTCAGCTGGCCACCCACCTCCTGCTTCTCCCTGGAAAACAACCAACAATCTGTCAATCGCTGCTGCTGCTGCCGGCCAACTACCCACAGAGCCGACTCGCTCTCCTCAGACAGCGTAACAAAACACTGGGAAGTGTTGGCTCAGCTTATTGAGTTTGACCTGCGTAGCTCCTGGTTCTGCTTGTCCAGGGTCTGCTTCACGTCCAGCAGGTGATTGAGCTCCTGCTTGAGCTGTTTCTCTGAGGAGCGAAGCACCGACACCTGCTGGTTCTGCATCTTCAACTCGCTCTGGCTCAGACTTCTCCTGTGGCTCTCCTGCTCCAGCCGCAGGCTTAGATTCTTTGCCTGCACCACCAAAAAACACACTAAACATGCTCAAAAGGAATATATATCAGCCATTTTAAAAAAACAACAACAACAACAACAACAACAACACCATGCATTTATACGCATGAGGCAGCAGACTGTCAGCGCGCCTCACAGATGCTGCCATCTAGCCTGCTTTATGTCACTGACAGGTTGTACTTGGAGACAACTCAAGCCTCAGATCAGAGTTGTCACCAAGATAATTTTATTCCGGATTACTCAGTGTTGTGAAACTGTGAAAGATGACCACATAATAAGGTGGTTTCGGTCCTACCTCTTCAGAGAGTCTCTCCTTTTGTGCCTGCAGCTCATCCAGCTTCTGCTTGGCCTGCTTGTAGTCACAGTCCAGCATGGAGTGCTCTTTCTTCAGCTGCAGCAGCTTCGCCTCCACCTGCATTTTCAAGCTGCGCTCTTCCTGCAGAGTCGATTCCATCTCTTGAAAAAAAGGGGAAAAAAAAAAAACAGAAGTAAGAGGTTTGCGATGGGTTTGTTTGTTGTACGGTCCAACCTGTAAATTTTGAGATTATGTTTCAGCTCAGACACACTCAAACACCATGAAGACCCAGTCTCACCTTTCAGGGTCTCAGAATTTGCCTCCTCGATAGACTGGTCGATCTTATTTTTATCCGCCAGCTTGGCTTTGGTGGTCTTGTGCTCCATCTCCTCCAGCTCCATACTCTGCTGCAGAGTCCTCAGCTTGAACATCAAGTCAATCTCCTGGTTGTTCTTCTCCTACACCATTAAGAATGTGTTTTTATGCCCTTATTTTACCTTTATCATATTGTTTTTCAGTGAGACCGAAACCACAACCTTTTGAAGGTCGCCAAACTTCTCCTGAAGTCCCTTCTTTTCGGACAGGACCTCAGAGTGTGAAGATTTCACTTCTTTCACCTCCTCATTCAGCCTCTCAATACGTCCTGAAATGAATTCATGGAAAAAAGGAACGATTAAATTCAGGAAGTATTAAGCATTGTGTTCTCCTTAAAGGAAAAATAACATGTGTATTTTCCCTGAGCCACCTCCGCCCACATGTGCAGTTCTGAGGCACGGCTGTTGTTGGGAACGTCCCCTCTGACCTCAGCGGCTGGCGCTAAGCAAATTTCCAAGCCGGTCTTGTAAGAGCTGTTGGCTCTGGCCCGGCTTTGGCTCCTTCAGCCCTTTGAACAGATGTTTCCACCTATGATCTGATATTTCCCCGGGCCTGGTCCAAAACTACAACTTCACATCTAAAACCCTTTCCGGCGTCCAGATGAGTTTACTGTCCGAGGAGTTTACTGCAGCACCTCCGAAGCTAACATTTGATTATGTGCCGTCACGACAACGCATTCACCTTTTCTCTTATCTGGCACTGCTAACCAAGATTTTAGAATATATAAGACTATTAAATTTCTGGCTGGTTGGTTAGGTTTTTAAAATTTAATAACTCTTTTTTTTGTCCCATCGGATTTATGCTCATTTCCAGCTACTATATATGCAGACTTTGCATTTTACACCACCCTGCTAGAGTACCTCAAAGCAGCTTAGCAGTACAATAAAAAGCTGTTATGACACTGGAGGGAGAAGGCCTCCTAAATATTCTAATTAAGCTCATGTGTTGCATTGTTAATCGGTGTATCTCAAACGTTACCACTATGAGCCACAATAAAACAGCAGTCATAGGAGAGCAGTAAAAGCTCTGAATGGATCTGAATATTTGATTTTTTAAGCTCGTTAGCAATAAGGTGAGTTTTATATGTTTATTTTACCAGATTCAGATTTCTCATAGAGCATTTTTATCACTTGTAATTCACCCTGCAGGTCAGCGATGGTTTCTGTCCGGAGGTTTCGATCTCTTCTCTCCTCATCCAGCTCGGCCTGCAGCACCATCAGCTGCTTCTCCAGCTCCATCCTGTCCTTTTCCAGCTGGCTACACCTCTCCCTCACCTCCCCGAGGCTGGCCTCCAGGCTCTGAGTGTGTTTCTGCAGCTCCGTCTGACTCTTCTTCATCCTGGCTGCTGCCTCCTGCTCTGTCTGCAGCACGGCGTTAGTCTCGTCAAGCTGGGGAAGGATGAAAGGATGAAACTTTTTCACTAAAGTGGGTCAGTGCAGCAACCAAATTAAAGGGTTTAAATGAGGGAAAAGGCGATTTCAAAGGACAGGCAAAACTGTTCCGATCACAGGAAACATTTCATGATGGAATAAAATATCTCTTCCTCACTTGTTTCTGCAGTTGGATATTTTTCTCATTCGACATTTCGGACTTCTGGTTCTTTTTCCGAAGATCCTCCAGCTGATCCCTCAGGTTGTTCACTTTTGAGTAAACAGAGATAACACTACAGAGATAAAGCTAAACTTTCCCAGGAATCCTTTCGTGGGTTCATCACTCAAACTGATTTGCTGTAAATGCATTTTGGAGCTCGTTTGGAAGTTCAGGTGGCTGCTGTGTGCAATCATTTCGCAAGAGGCTCACATTCGTTCTCCAGACTCCGCTTCTTGTCAGTCTCGATCTCCACCTTGCGCAGGTTCTCTGCACTCTGGTGCTGCAGCAGTGCCCGATCTCTTTCCAGCTGACGGAGCGAGGCCTCCACTTTCTGCCTGCCGCTCATCTACGGGAGCGTGAGCAGAGTTAGCTCTCTTCCACACCTTCAAACCAGCTCAAGGGAATAACAGGACATTTATGACTCTTTTACCTCCTTGTCCAGTTCTTTGACGAGCTTTTCTAAACGGTTGGTGGCATTTCTGTGTAAAAACAGATATTTTTTTTTTTTTTTTTTAATAACTGTGACCCAATGATGGACCTTCTGACAGATGTGCACCTCCTGCAGACTAGAGCATGCATAGCACATAAGTTCCCATAATTAGCAAAAAGCGAAATTATTTATGGCTCCTCAACCTTCAGGTTCCCGTTATATAACTCAATCAAAGTCTCGCGGCCTCGTCTAAAGGAGAGACATCCAGTCTCCTCATCCCGTTGATACAGACTGAAATCGATGCCTCAGATTAATCATACTTGCACTTCTGCTCCAGCTCATCTTTGGCCTGCATCTCAAAGTCGAGTTGTTCCTCCAGCTGATAAAGCTTTTTCTGGAGCTGTTCATGTTACCAGAAAAAAAAGCAAACAACAACAACAAAAAAAAACTATCAGCTCAGAGTAAACGCCATCTGTCACTCTTCTGCTTTACTTCTCATTTGTCAGCACATGTACAAACCTCTTTGTTGTGTTTGTCCGACTCCGTATTCTTGCTGTTTTCCTGATCTGCTGCGGAGTATTTGTTATTTATCTCCAGTAACCTATGAATAAAAAATGAAAAGGGTGACTCTCTACCAGCGCTGGGTCAAAAAATGATTATTTACCATCACAGATCAGGTTTGTCTTAATGAGAATGAAGAAACCAGACGTTCTGCATTGTGTCTGCTTTGAAGAGATGACCTCATGCACAGAACCTAAAGCCATCTTTCTTAAATTCTGACAGGCGTGTTTGGAGAGATCGAAGGCCGTGTTCAGCGCACACTGCCTGCTACCAAGTTCTGACGGTTACTGCTGGGCAATTAACTCTGGGAATCATTAGATGACTTCTGTCAGTGAATTAGAAGCTGTTTTTGCTGGGGTTTTTTTTTTTTAGTTTTTACTTTCAAAGGCAGCGAGCAAGAAAATGAATTTTGAGAATAGAATCACTCCAGGTATATATCCGAAAATCAGTTCAGAGGAGCGAAGGTGGAGAGCAAGCCCACTTAATTAAAAGCTTTCATTCTGATCTGACTCCGTTTTGTTAAAATTAATGTCAACGAGAAAGACACGGAACCCCTAGGTGAAGCTAAAAAAGTACCCTGAGGTTAAGGCTGATTAGAGTGCCATAGGATCAGAAATTCAACACACAGCTGTTGGTTTTTACTAGTTCCACCAACTTCAGAGCAGCTCCACTGCGGCCTGAGTAAAGAGAGCATTTAAAGGGCTTCTCAGAACAAGGCTGCAGTGTGGAGCATGAACAGGCGTACAGTGTCCAGCTGCTGCGTGACTGTATTAAAAAGGCATGGGTGTGAAGCTGTCTTTGGGCTTTAGACACAGAGCTGTCCTCAAACCCGCTTCCCGGCTCCGGAGCCCCTTGTTAAAACCATCACACCAGAGACTTTTTTTTTTTTTTTATTAATCTCTTTGAAAAAAATTGCTACAAATGCCAATTTAATGTACAGAAGTGCACCAAAATAAACGCAAGCAAATGTTTTTAGTATTCAAAACACACTCACAAAAAAGTCCACTTACTGGTCCTCCTTGAAGTAAGTGAAGCCAACAAATGGGAGCTGGTTGCCCACGAACGCTCTGGGTGGAGGAAAGGTCTCGGCCTTGCCTTTATCATCCTCTATGTTGTCAAAGTTGCTGGTGTCGATGTCGCTGCTCAGCTCTGGCACGACTGGAGCCACAGCTGGAGGGACGAAACAGAGTGTCATGGAGGATGACAGAGAGTGATGATGGTTTCCAAAGAAACCTGAAGCTGCAGGTATTTAAATCTTTAAATGGAGGCTCAAGAAACACATTTTTCCAGGATATTCGCGGCTAAGCTCTGGGCGGGTTGGCGAGAGACTGACACCCCTGCTTTGCCCGTATAGTGCTCCCTTTGTGTCCTGCACACTGTATCTTTCAGCGGCAAAACTAAAATGCTGGCCCTCGCTTTTGCAAGAGCAAACCACATATTTAAAATCTGCCCAAAAGACAGAATAAAATGTGCCAAAGGACCAATCAGCTTTAACTGAGTCCACCCATACACAGTTCATGGATAAAACGCAGCTATTGTGGATTGAGTCGCTGGCTGGAGGCAAGGAGCTCATTAGTGTTTGGTCAGGACACAAACCTCAGCGTGCCGACTGCGAGAAGAAAATGCAAGGAGAGATCCTAGAGCAAGAATTAAAACAAATGGGGGATAAAAAAAACTGTGGCGAGACAGAAAGAGACACAGACCGCTCCGTGGAGGCCCATGTGGCACCGATTCCCAGAATGTGCTCTGATAGCGGGCAGCTAATGACAGGCATCTGCTGCCACAGTGAAAGCGAGAGAGCGGGAGCAACCCTCCAAACTTAAGTCGCCCTTCTCATTAGTTCCCAACAGGCCCCGTGGTCTGCCTCGCCTTCCCCGCCTGCCTCTGTGGGGTGCTGTCTCCAGTCCAACCCATCCATTTATCAGTGCGACCGTGCCGGTGCTTCATAAACATCACAAACTCGAGGAGAGCCAGCGCAGCTCTGGGCTCCATGGGGGTGCATCAATAGGAGCGGGGTCACGGATTAGATGTGTCTGCGACAGCATGCGTGTGCAAATGCAGCGTCACAGTAGCAGCTTTGTGCTGCAGCCCGCCGGGCAGTCTGAAGATCAGGCAAACGTCGCGTCTGCTGTCGTATAATCAGAGCCAGGTGAAGAGGCTGTGAGGCAAACTGAAAGAGTCCGTGTGTAATTCTACACGGACAAAGTGGTCCGCGTCATATTTGCAAAATATCCCTTTGATTATTTCCTTCCTGGGTTAAAGACGCTTCGTCTGATATTAATTGGAGAGTAAAGAATGAGTCTTTACAGATGTGCAGACGAGCCTTTCTTTAAGGGACAGAAACATCATTATTAAGGGATACTGCACTCGTCTACTAAAGTCTTTCCTTAAATGCAAAAATAAGGACCCGGGTGCAGGTTGTTAACCTGCAATTTGTGCTAAAAGCTCCTATAATGTCAATAATAAGTGGAGTGCATATGGAGAGCATGTGCGTCATATTTATCCAGGCTGACTCATACGATGGAAATAAACCATTAGCTAAGGGTGAGAAACACAGTGCTGCAAAGAATGTGCTGAAAATGATAAGAAACATAAGCAAAGCAATGGTCACACATAAGCAGAGATGGAAAAGAAGGACTTGGCAGTTATGGTCCTGGACTGAAAAACCCACTCAGGATTCTAAAAACATGTGCACACTCACTCTCTCTGATGTTGTCAAAGGTCCACTGATTGTTCTGGAAAAAAGCGTGGCGCTTGATGTCATCCACTCCATTGCGTCCCAGACGAACTTTCCTGAGCACAGTGAGCAAATTAAACCTGTCAGCGGACCCTCCTCAGCTCAGACGCAATAAACACGCCCCTGAGAAACAGCTCCGCCCACCGCCACCATCGACATGTCATATCAAACACACACAGGCACACGGTGACCACGAGGCACTGACCAATCTGACCAGCGTGGAGAGCCGCAGAAGCCGCCGTTGGAGAGCGGAACCTGGTAATAAAGTTCCAGGAGGAGAAAGGGAGCAAAGTCAAGCAGGATCAGGCTGCCGGTGGTGACGCCAGCAAATCCAGCATGGCTGGCCGACCTGCTGCTTCTTTCCCTCTCTTAAAAAATAACAC
>BJFM01002447.1:57773-76713 GCA_016586285.1 Arothron firmamentum
CCCCCCCCCCCCCCCCCCCCCTTAGAGTGGTGCAGCAGTTTGGGCTTTGCCACATGTGGGACATTCCACATCCAAGAAAGTGGAAGAGAGGGCAGGCGAGGTAAGAAAGAAGGAGAGGGAGCGTTTTTACCCCCACCCCTAATGCTGACAGACAGGTAGGTCAAAACTACAACAAAAACCATGTGTCAGTGCCCAGAGAAGTGAAGACTGAAGGGAGGAAAACTAAAAAAGATGGGACAAATAAAAGTGGCACTAAGAAAGAGCAAAAACAAATGAAACTTTGAAAAAAGGAAAAAAATGATATTTTTTAAAAAATGAGTTAGTCCAGTCAAGCAGAGGGGCGTGGCGAAAAGCTGCAATATTCATGTCCATGTACCTGTGTCTGTGTGTGTGTGTGTGTGTGAGAGAGAGAGAGAGAGAGAGAGAAAGAGAGAGAGAGAGAAAAGGCAGAGATTTCATCTGTGGTGGGAGAATGTTGAGTTAAAGTAAATAAAGGGAGTGAGAGAATATGAAAGACTTTTCTGTACTGAGGCAAAATGGGCCTGTTTCAGCCTGGGGGCGGAGCTACCAACGTAAACAGGAAGTAGGAGGGGCCAGCAAAGCACACATGTCAGACAGCCAGACATGGGTCTAATTTACTTTAAATAACAATGATGCTATAAATTATAGTTTGTGAATGGTACGAGAGCACTAAACATGGCTGGCAACACTTTGCTCGCGTTTGGCACAGTATTCAAAAATAAGATATTTTATATGAACACTGGTTACTGCAGTTTATTTTGAGTCAATCCTACATGCTGTCAAAATATACCAAATGTGTATCAGTCTGCAGTCTTGCCATATTGCTCCTGTTTGACAAATATTTTTTAAAAGCTAAGGTACCCTGTGCCATTTAGCAGCAAATGTATGAAAGATTTATACCTAAGACGGAAACAGGCTGACAGAGAGGACAAACCGGGCAAAGGTTGTTGTATTTAGTCAAAAAAGACTAAAGAAAATGAAGCCAGTCTGAGAAATCTTAATTTGTTGTCCCAACACAGCTAGCACATTATGAGCTTGAATCAAATGAAATGGTACAGGTTTCCTGAAAGTGAAAAAGTTTAAATTCAGCACGAAGTATGTTGGAGATTTTAATGACATCTTTGCTCAAACCTGTCAGTAAGAAAGGCACAGATGAGGTCTTTGGCATCCTGAGACATTTCCACATCCTCTGGGAAGATTAGCGAGTTCTTGTGGTTCATTATCTTCCCGTAGGTTCCGACAAGAGACTCAGCGTAGAAGGGGGTTTCGCCTGTAAAAACACATATTATATGTAACATACCCTCTCCATATGATGTCTGCTATACAACATGATGATACTCACCAACCAATAACTCATAGATAAAGACTCCCACAGACCACCAGTCACATTCCCGGCCATAGAAACCATCACCACCCTGAGACTGGAGCACCTCAGGGGAGATGTAATCAGGTGTACCCACAGCTGTGTCACAGTGCACCATGCCTGTCTGCTAGCCGAAAAATACAAAAATAGAACATTAATGACAGTAACAGGCTGGCAGGGTTAGAGAGGACAGCAAACAAGCATGAAAAAAACAGCCCCATTAAAGCAGAAGAAAAACATTTGCATTGTTGTGGTTGAAACTGGCTCTGAAACCTCACCAAGGAGCTAAAAATTGAGTATGGATGATTTAGTAAAAAAGAAAGAGTCAAATAAGGTTAGAGCTAAACTCTGACCATGTATGTATGACTCATTCCCTTGACTAGAACATTTTAGAGAATCGAGATGTGTGGAAGAGCATGTGAACCGGGTATTTTAAAGCCTCTGCAGGAAAAAAAAAAAAAAAAAAATAGAAGTGAAAACATTTCCTGACCAAGACTGTGCTGTGTTTTAGACGGGCTGTATCTTTCGGCGGCAATAAGAGAAAAGAGCTAAAGAGAGGGGAAAAATATAGTCTGATGCAATATGAACACAGGGGAGTTCAAAATGTCAACACTTGGTGGTGCACTGGAGCTTCATGCTTGACCTACCGAGTCCATCTTCATGCACGTGCCAAAGTCTGCCAGCTTTAGGTGGCCATGCTGGTCGAGCAGCATGTTGTCCGGTTTGACGTCGCGGTGGATGAAGCCCATGGAGTGGATGGCGTCCAGCGCCAGCACCACCTCAGCTGTGTAGAAGCGAGCCCACTTCTCGGGTATGTCGTAGTTCATGGTGAGAGTGACCACGTCGCCGCCAGGCATGAACTCCATCACCATGTAGAGGTGGCGGTCGTCTTGGAACGCGCAGCACAGCTGGAGAACAGCCATCTCTCATCTGTTAATGCTCTTGATGACATCCTGAACGTCTACTTTAGATGATTTATGACTATCGGGTGGAGTATGATTTATTATCTTAAGTTTGACATTTGCTTTCAACAGAATAGATGTTTCTGTGCACCTGCACCACCCAGGGACTGTTGGAGAAAGCCATGATGTGCCGCTCCTCCCAAAAGAAGGCCGACTCTGACCGCTTGATCATCTCAAATTTGTTAAGCTGCTTCATGGCGTAGACCTTCTGAGAGGCCTTGTGACGCACCTAAACGGGAACAGAGGACGCACGAGCGCGTCAATATCAACAACTCTGTGAGGACAACACAGCAGGAAAAGTCTAAAAGTCACAGACAGCGATTAGATAGAGGAGAGGAGTGAGGGGGAACCCATAATTACAAGCACACACCCAAAGAAAGGCATGTTTCCACAGGATGTTAGCAGAATTGCTGTAAGCCGCCCCCTCCACCCCCACTAGACCTCACACTCTTCGCCCATTCATGGAGCCTGTCCAGACTTGTTTCTCCACCACAAGACGCCCTACAGGGCGCAAATTGATTCATTATCGAGCCCAAGGTAGAGACACATGGGAAAATTGAGCATGCAACATGAGATGCCCCCTACAGCTGCTGCATGAAGGTGTCAGTGGTACTGAAGCGCATCAGTGAACAGGGTTATAATTTGGTGGATTTACAGGTTGCAGCTCCCTCTAGTGGCCCACATTCTTGGATTTGTTTTGGGCGCCCACATAACTGATTTCAGAGGGAACCTGACGCAAACAGGAAGTCTGCAGCATTCATGCTTCTTGGTGTAACTCCCTTCTGCTCTGGGACGCAAAAACAAACACAAAAACTTCTCTCCTCACCAGCTGCACCTCTCCGTAGGCCCCTCGGCCAATCAGCTTCACTTTGTCAAAGTCGGAGAGCTTCACCTGCAGCTCCTGCAGCTGACTCGCTGCCTTCTCATCTGCAGGGTGCACACATTAGACACACGTCAACCATTTACTTCCAAGGAAGAGGACAGAAAAGTTACAACAGTTTAATATTATACAGCAAAGACAGACAGCAGCAGTGTGGAGGAGGTATAAATATTTAGAAGATGCCGCACTGCTGCAGGATCTGCGACACCCTTTCAACTTTAATGTCACTATTTGAAAGTAAAATCTGCTGCAGTGAAATAAGAGCCGAGAAGAATTCCCAATTCAAGCAAAAGTATTTGCTTGCAGAGCTCTTGTGTCTTTTTGTAACTTTTGTAGGGGCAACAAACACCAGATGGAGAACAGGGGAGACCTTCAAGACAAATGACAAAACTTTTAGAATCTACACATGAGAATAGCGTTAACTGGTCTCATGCACACTCAATGAACTTCTTGTGCAAACAACTGTTGGCTCTTACATCGACTAAGAAAGGCATCTATGTTTTTGTTTTTCCGCAAGGCTGGATAGTTCAGATCACGAGCCAGTGCGCTGATGGAGTCCTGTAAACACACAAAGAGAAAAAAAATCAATCACACTTTGATAATGAAACCCTTCAACTTCCAACTTTTTTTGGTCCTCAGTAGAATGTTGAGGTTAAAAACACAGAAATGGGAAACTAGCGGGCTTCCAACGCTGATACGTTTCACTTGTGCTGGGAAGTGGGGAGACTATTGTTCATCCGTCAGGCTGAGCCTCGTTAGCTGCACAACCCTGAAAGCAGCCGGATAAAAGTCTGACCCGATGAATGTGAGGAAGGACTGCCGTGTTTGGGGGATGTAAACGCAGCTAATAAGTAACACAGCAGAAGAATGGAGACGGAATGCAAATACATAACAACAAGAGGCTATGTTAGGCTGTTGAAGCTCCACACGGACCATCACCAAACCAACAAAAATCCTCGACGCAGAGCCCCTGGAATGAAAAGCCAGTGAGGCTGTGTCAGTCTCATCAGGGCTTAAACCAGCAGAGTTGAGTTTCACATGGAAACCTGGGGGTTTCAGATCGAGTCACCCTGAGCCGGTGTGTAGGGCTGGGGGGACTCTGGCCTGTTTGTACAGGGACAGGTGAGTGGGAGGGCAGCAGAGTGTGGAATAATGCTGCACCTTTAAATAGCAGTGGTGTGGAGAGATCCCCCACCCCACCCCACCCCCCAACACAGGCGGGTGGAAATAGACCTGAAGGCTCACAAGCTATTGTGGGACAAACAGCTTATGGTTCTGGATTCAGGCTGGCCTCTCGAGGCTATGTAAAAATGTGTGTGTGTGTGTGTGTGTGTGTGTGTGTGTGTGTGTATGTGTGCGTGTGAGAGAGAGCAGGAGAGCACTTTTTTCCAGCAGCATTGTTTCCCCCTCATATCCTGTACCTGTAGTTAAATCAGCCCAATTTTGTTTCATTACCTGGACCAGAATCGTCAAGGTGCTATTATTAATATCAATCTCATAATAGTAAAATTGTAACTGTGGGGTCTTCTTATTATTTCAAATTACAATTAAAGTAATTTAGCAATCACAGTCTTGCTTTTTTGGATACATTGCATCTGTGACCTCCTACACCTTGAAATGAATTCATCTTTACTTCTTCTCTCTGTAAACTGTTATGTTTTAATTCTATATAGTGCTATATTTATGCTTTATTTATTTTTAGATGATTGATACTTTGGTTCTTTTCTGTTGTGGAATGTTATAAAAAGAACATAAAGGAGAAATATACATGTTAAATTTTTAGAACAGAACATAATCATCCACCCACTAAGGCATGCACTGCTAATGAAGTGCCTTATATCTACAAATAGTCAAATGTGTTTCTGTGTTTAATCCCAAAGCCATTAATTACTAATCCAACTGTCATTTCCAATGAACTAGTCTGGTCAGCAGATCATCTGTATGATGAAACATGCCAAAAACTACAGGAAGACACTAAGTAAACAACCGAGTGATTTTAATGCCTGGCTTCACGTTTGGAGCAATAAGAATGAGCTGGGAAGATGCCAAAAAGCTGACTATTACCTGCAGTCTGGAGAATTTTTGCAAGATATGTGGCACCATCTAACTAAAGAAAGGTGTTGTTACTGTGTGCAACATTATCTGGCAGTTGTCGCTGCCCACCAGTGTTTAGAAGCACCTAATCCTGAGATATGAGTGGTAGGACAGAGGCAAAGGCACCTTTTTAAGGACAGAAACTTGATTTTTCCTGCAGCCTGGACAGATCTGAACACGACTCTGTGGTTGCTGTTTGGTAACGTGTCCTCACACAACGCCTCACGCCCACTCTGCTGCAATCCGACACCGTCTCAGCAAAGGTGCTTCGAATGCATCGAAATGCCTCCACCCACCAAAATTAACATTTAATGTTTCAGTATTAGCCATGGACAGTTAACAGAACCACTGTGTGTGGATGCTTCATGAATTACATCGGCTTTTTCTGTGACACTGTCTCTCATTTATCCAGACCATCTCTTATTAAACACTTTTTACTACAAGCATAGGCTCCCACCTGCCCTGGCCCATCTGGGCCTCCAGGGTCAGCTGCACCCGCAGCACATGTCAATGAATAACACAGTTTCAGACATATTTTGCAGTACACACATGACTGCCGTAACTATGAACACCTACTGACCTTGCCAGCTGGCTATTTAAATGTGTTTGAATGGAATTATTTCAGATGTTGACTAATATAATCAAAAAGTTTTTCGTATCGCTGACAGTTTCAGGCCAATCTGGTATTCCCCATTGGACAAATTAAATATCTAAATTTTAAAGTGCTGCTGCTAGTCAGTGGCAAAATAAGAAAAGCACTTAGGGAATACTAGAACTGACTCAGACCCCTTTGTTGGGTGGATTTAAAAAAACAAAACGTCACAATGCGACAATGATCGCAGACAAACAGGAACCTGATGTCAGGTCACCCCTGGTTAACTCATGAGAAGTTTTAGGAAGTGACCTCAGCTTCCTGTCTGGTAGCTTCCTGTATTCAGACGCTATGGCGACCCATGTCATGGTGACCACAGTGAGAAAGCTGAGGCTAGTGATGGGTTAGGTGATGGATTCATTCACTGAAACATCAGACTGAACAGCCACAGCCTGACTGTTTGGGCTTGTAAAGGTAAAGGAGCAGCTTTACGCAAGCGGCTCGGTCATCCCTCAGCACCCGCGTCAGACAAGCAAATATTGTACAGGACAGCATATTTTTGACTTGACTTCATCAGTTTCTGTCTCATCCATATTGACCCACAGGAGCTGTGTCTGTACTCAGAAGCCTGGCCTGTGTTTCAGTGCGCCTCTTTGAGCACGGCATGACTGTAGCTTAGAAAACAAAGGTGCGAGAGGCTTGCAAAACATGCAGGTTGAAAAATGTGTCTGTGTGCGTGAGGCCGAAGCAGGGGGATTAGCTTCATCAAAGCTGGGCGAGTCAGTTCTTTGGACAGGTCAGACAGGGGGCATAAAGACAATCAACAGTGATAAAAACAGGAATTTTACAGCCTATTTTCAAGTGTCTAAACTAATATTTCATGATGTATTTTTATATCTGCAAATGTGGCTTCAATAATAGAAAAGATTTTTTGATTACCAGTGATAATCAGAATGCATTGTCCATGATGGTTCTCTTTATTAGCTGTGCGTCATGATAGTCGTACCTGTATCAGACCTTGAAGGTGAACACAAACTCACCAGAAGGGTTTCCAAGTTGAGAGCCGACTGGGGGCTCCTGATAAGAGTCTCCAGCTTCGTCAAGCGGCTTTCCTGTCTGCTCTCCGCTCCAGGCATGATTCCAGGACCGCGTATCCTGATCAAATAACATTAAAGTCGCAACAGCGGCAAAGGAACAGGGAAAAACACCTGGAGGTTGACTTGTGTCGGGTACGCGGTCTCTGCGCACGCTCGGTCTGGTTCATTTCATGTCAACGCGAGTCTGTGCGGGTTAATAATTCGGCTGCTGTCAAGATAAAGCCGTCTCCAACCTTTTGTCATGAGCGCGTCACAGGAAAAGTGCGACTGAGGTGGACTTTTCACACCCGGATCGTTGGAGCGCGTCTCTGTCAGGTGAGTCCCGTCCCAGGTATCAGCAGAATGCTCCGACCGCAGCGTGCCTGAACCCTGGGCCAGATCACTGTCAAGGCAGGAGAAAGAAACTGGCAGTACTTCCGGTTAGGAAGGCAACAACAATAAAATACATTGAACAACAAGGCAACAGGAAAAACCAAGTCGATCAATGAAATCGAGTTGTTTTTATTAGTGTTGCAATCAATTCTTTGTAATCTAACAGTAAAAAGTCAGAAGCATGCACAATATTTATCTGGAAGAAATTTTGCCTAGGTTATTAAATGGTCTGAGTATTTATCTTATGGTTTGGATGTTTTTAAATAAGCATTTGTTTTCCGTTTAAATCTCCCCCAGTACAAACTCCAAGATGCATTTATATGTGAGTAAAATTCACATGTATTATTGCTTTTATTTTGAAGGCACCACCATATATGTGTGTAGGTTTATAAGACACACACCCATGCCTCCTTTCCTGTGCGATGAGACTCGAGGTTCGAGTCTTTAGTCCTCCGGGACGTGCCGACCAGGAACATTAGCTCCCCATCCCTCCAATCAGGGCTTCACCAAACCGGAATTCCTGCTCCCTTATCTCATCTCTGGTGTGGAGTCGCAGCCCAGGGCCTGGACCTGCTTTCACTATTCTAGGAATGCTGATGCGCTGCCTCTCAGACCGGCTCTCGTTAAAAATAGAAATATACGGCACAGTGCGCCAGTGTTCTTTTTAAAGTTTTAGCTGTCATTTCAATGTACTCATTAGTTTAATTCACAGTAAGCATACCTTTACTGAAAACGAGATCTAATTTGAAACGATATGCGGGCTTTTTGTTTGCATTAAAGAATAACTTTATTTTACTTTACAAAGAGATCTCCAACAATGCTCTCAGATATTGAATCTATCCAAATACAAACAATCAATCTGTATATAATCTATTTAGACATGGGTTAAATATTTCATGTGTGAAGTACCAAGAAACTTTTACGTCTTTTTGTTTGTCCAAACATCGGATGAACACACTTCCTGCGTCAGCTCAGAAATGGCAGTGGGTGAAATGTGCAATAGCAGTTTTAGTACAGTCTTTATCGTTTTGGCCTTTGGCCGTGTGACCATGACTCACGTCCCCCGCACAGCCGGGGTGACGCTAACGCAGAGGCACGACCTGCGGTGAATATGCGGGCTGGAATGAGCGGGATCAACGCGCTGCACACGCGCACAAACCCAAGTCCTTTTGGAATGACAGCGGGGGTGGGCCACATTTGGATTCATTCTAGGAATAGGTCACGATGATTACTTCTCTCAAGGGCCAGGTGAAGTCTTTATTAAGCGCCTCTGAGTGGGTCCTACATGGCGGGGGTTGTAGGCAACATTAGGATGTAACGTCGAAGTAATGGCAGCAGAATGTGTAGGAGAAGCACTTTACTTGGCATTGCGCATCAGTCAGCTGGCACCGAGTGCAAATTTCCCTGTAATTATAGAAGTCGGGGGGAGATGGGGGTGGGCGGTGTCTGAGAAGAGGACAGGTGCAAACTTAAAGAAGCAAACGCTGCCCTCTAGTGGACACTTAGCATATGTACAAAAGACACGAGGGGCGTTTAAAAGCTTCAGCACAACGAAGAAATAGAACATTTTTGTGAAAAATCTACAAAAGCATCATCCATAAGTTAACATAACACACATATTCGTATAGACCTCAAACAGAGGAATCTGAACTCTTACAAATGGGGGAAAGGCGTTGGCAAAGACTCTGGATCAAACTTTATCAGGTATTCCCACAGTGGGGAGCGATAATACTGACTGCTGAATACCACGTCTGCGTGGTTTGCTGTTAAAACACATTTTGTTGCGTTACAAAGCTGATTTCAGGCCAGAAGACTAATATCAAGTCAACTGTCATGTGCACCAATACACTTGGTTTGGATTTACTCTTTCTGAAATGTCAGACAGGGTTGGACATATCAGATACTACATATCTGTTGGCCTCTCCTCATGAATTCTGTTTTGTTTTAAAGGAGGTGGACAGCATTATCTCTCCTAGACTGTCTGCTCAGTCATTTGTCACACACTTTTTTACCTACTCCATAATAACATATCAATCCCAGCAGAATTTCTCTCCTGCGTGGAAGGATATGAGCAGAGGTGGGAATTACAGTCAGTCAAACACCTCTCAACCAGCATGTTACTGTGTACCGTATTTACATTGGGCACAAGGTGGAGGGGTAGAAGGGTGAACTATAATCCAGGTTGTCCATCAAAAATGAAGAAAAGGAGCTCCTGAAGTCCGAGCCCCCATCGGCCAGGTAACCCAAAACCTGGAGTGGGGAGTCAGCGTGGGATGCAGGGAGAGGAACAATGTGGCTCTTTGTGCAAGCGGGGCAGAGAAAACAAACCGTTTCCCCTGGAAAGAGATCGTGTTCGGGCTCCATCTGAGAAGACCACACAAGGCAGATCAGAGCCATTTCTGCTGTATACCGCGAGGAGGAGGAGGAGGAGGAGGAGGAGGAGGAGGAGGAGGAGAGGAGGACCGCATCTAGATGGCCACATACTCGTGTACAATTAAACATGCACAGCATTGTCAGGCAGAGAGATGATCTGAGATGTTGACAACCAAGCATTCGCTGAAAGCAACACATTATCCAGTAATAGTAATACTTTTCAGTCCAAGACAAAATCTATGACTGTGTTTTGTGTCCTCCGCTTGTCTTGGGATAACATGGCCATCTGGTCGGGTTTCCAGGCAGTCTACAGGCCGAGCACCACTCTGGCAGGCTGATGGACTGGCTGCAGGGTGTTGTCCACTAGAGGGGGCCGCATCGCCATACATTGTTAGGCAAGGAGTCTTCATCATGCAAGAGGAGGAAGAGCACGAGAAAAAGAGGAAAAAGTGGTGAGTTTTTATCGATTCTGGTCCAATTGTGTGTAATTTCTATTTCAAGGCTATCATATAGCAAACCCTCCTGTCTGGACATTTGTTCTTTAATCTGCCTGTTCTCCATAAACACTGAGAAAAGGGCTTTTAGTCATGTCAACACTCAGATAACAGTCGCAGAGGGTGCAATCAAACTAAGAACATCTGGCCTCTTTTCTGTCTCACACAAGAGCAGAGTTTCATTGAAAAACACACATAAGCATAAACAGGCAGACTTATACGCGCACATGGAAGGGCCACACCAGGGTTCTGTATTCCCTCTGTCCCATTGCATTTTAGTTTCAAACACTTCAAACACAAATACCCATGCTGTGAGATCAGATTACACGGAACTATAAAATATCCCAAATAAATGCGAGGGGAAACCGAGACGATTTAACGGACCGTTTCCTGAGGGGAAATCCTCCACTTGGCTGTCGAGTCTGACAGATTCCTTTTTAAAATACTTATAGCAACGGAGACAAAAGGAAAAGGACAGCAACGTTTGGCACAGAGCGCATAGGTGATGACTAAAGTCGTCCACATACGGCAGCCAGCTCTCGTTACTCACAACACAGGGCCATAAATCCATCTGCACGACTCGAGCAGCACGCTGTGATTTGATACGTGCTGGTTACTAAGGGGATGTATGAACCCACAACAGTAGACAGAGATTAAATGAGGAACTCACTTTGCAAAGGGGAATCATTTAACTTTGACACAAACCATCTGGGATATAAGATAAAGGTTTGTGTCTTGCTTTTCCTTTCAGCAGACATCAGTTTGAAACAAAGCTGGCCCATGGCCTTCTGGAGAAGGTAGAGAGAAAACAGGCCCGCTGAAATCCAAACCAGCTCTGCAATATCAGAGGATTAATGCGAGGACGTACAGTGAAATGGTAACACGAGCTCATTATGGCGAGATACCAGCTGGTGAAGGCAGCGGGTGGTGTTACAGCCAGTTGGACTACCAATCAGGCGAGTGAAACCAATAGGCCTTATGATTGGTCCATAGCAAAGAGGGATTTTTCTGTTGCATTCTGTAACAACATCTGGTTGGCAACAGTCAGCGTGTGGAAAGGGAAGTGAAATGAAAGAATTTGAAATGGTGTGGAGTGTGGTAAAAATCTACAGGAAAGGCAAAAGAGTCTTTTAAACTGCAAGAAAATCACTGTTGTCTCCAAGTAGGTGCACCAGTTTGACTTTGAGATCACCTGATCTGGTCTCGGGGTGTCTGTGTGCACAGACCAATAAACTCAAGGTCAGAGTTTGGATTAACTTCATTCAGTGAATCCATCCTTTATGTCCTTTTCAAAATAGTTCTTCTACTTTAACAGATACGTGCACTATTGGAGCTGCGGTCTCCATACTCTTTTCAACCTTAGAGCCTGATTACTGGGATTATCTCTGCGAGACCTGCGACTGAACTGTATGTCTGTGAGAAACACTGAGCACACCTTTACCAAACCTTTGAAATTATAATGTAATCAGAAAACAATGCAACTAGTGAACTTAAAACCCTTTTGCAAACCTATATAAGTAATCACTTTATTCCTAAATTTACCCTACCTCTTCCACCAAATATTTTAATGTGCAAATGTCACATGAACCAGCCTCACCTCCATCTGCTACTTATTCTGTTCTCGGATTCGGAGACATCGTCTCTTCAGAGCGGGTTCCATGTCTGCACCACTGGGAATATTAACAGGGCTCCGCATGCTACCCTTGTCTCTGAGTTTGGGCAAGAGCAGCGGGGTGGTGGTCCCACCTGTTTTTGATGCTGTAGGCAGAGCATAGGCATGGTCCTCATCGGGAACGTGGGGGTCCTCTTCTACCTCCCCAGCTACTGCTAAAGAGTCTTCAGACTGACTGACTGGGCCCTCAGCCCGCACTGGGCCTATGACAGAGCACTTGTTCTCTTTGATAGCCTCCAGCTCACTGAGCGGAGGATCTGGGGGTGGTGCTGGTAATCTCTGGGGAAGAGAATCTGGACTGGTGGGTGTAGATGAGAAGGACATCCCATTTAGACTTTTGAGATGGTCCTGAGATGGCAGGGCTGCAGATGTATATGGATGGCTGTTAATTGTAGGGTTTCTTGAAGTGTGTGCAGGTGGGGAGTGCAAATCCTGGTGACGCTGGATATGGTCATTGGAAGGGGATCTTGGTAAAGACGGGGTGGGTCTGATGATGTTGTGGAGTCCAGATCTGGTAACCTGCCCTGTCCCTGACTCCTCTATCCCAGGTTGGTCAACAACTCCATTGGCACTGGGCCCCTGCTTCACTTGGGTCCTATGAAGAACCCTTTGGATGACTTGCCGCTCCGGCTGTGGTTGTTTATAGTCTGTAATCCCCTCTGATTCTGAGCAGGGAGAGTTGTTGTACAGCACTGTGGGAGAAGATGCTCCGCTTTGAGGTGCTGATGTTGGGACAGGGAATGAACTCTCAGATTTATCCCAATCTGAATCCCTTTTGCTGGCATCACTTGGGGAGCAAAGACCTTGAGTCAAGGTTCCACAAAGTTTGTTAGATATCACTTCATGGGTCCCTGGAGATGGCAACCTTGTCCTGGATTTACACCTGTCTACCCCATCTGGCACAGGCTGGATAACACCACTGTGATTGTGAGTTTCTAATGTGGCTTTAGAGGAGACTGGTATGGGGATAGGAATGGGTATTGGGACTGGCAGTGGAACAATGATGGGATAAGGCACAAGCACAGTTGGTTGTGGGAGAAGAGGGCTAAAAGTAGGAATGCCAAAGTTCATTATAGGAGGTACGGGGACAGGACCTCTTGGCATCATGTTAAGTGGAGGGGAGTGCAGGCCAGGAAAGTAGGCTCCAGGGAAAGGATGGATCAGTCCAGGAGGATTAACTGAAGAAGATGTGGGAGGCTGCAGATGAGGAGAGTGAGGAGGTCTATGAATTGGGCTGGAAGCAGGACCTGGGTGTCTTGGTGGATTGGCAAGCGGGCTTTTGAGGCCCTGAGCATGGAGAGGAGGTCTGATGAAGGGCATGGGGATTTGAGGCACTGTTTGATGTTCCAGGGTAGTACGTGTTGGAAGTGGGTGATGAAGAGAAGCAGTCTTGGGTGACACCACCACAGCAGGAGAATGTAGAACAGGCTGGATGGTTCTCTCCATTGCTCTCAGGCCAGCTACATGGACTTTAGAATTAGAAAATGATGCCTCTGAGGGGGAAATAGAGGGGGTTTCTGATGATGTATGTATTATTGTGGGGTCTTTAGGAGATGCATTTTTATGATGTCTTTCCCCCACACTGGTACTGCTGTTCCATGAGTCAGGAGTGAGTAGTTTTTGTCCTGTCACAACGCTGTCTGCCCTTCCTTCCTGGTTGGGTCTGCTTGGGCTTGAAGTGATGAGTGCTGCACGGGCTTCTCGGTAGAAGATATCCATCTTGTACTGATTCAGACACTTGGTGCTGCAGAACTGCAGTCTTTCTTCGCCAGACCCAAAGTCTAGGTATTCTTTAGTGTGACGCACATGCTTGCACCAGTCACATACCTGCGGCACAGGGGAGAGAGACTGCGAGGAGTTATTGAAGTGAAGCTAAAGCTCCCAGAACAAAAAGTCATTTTACTTTTTTTTTTTTTAGAACCCATAAGAACTTGTAAGACCTGTTTAAATGCCTTAATCTGGACCCAGTCTAGCTTTATGCTTGAACTTATCACATTAAGTCACTAAACAACATATGCTAAACATTCTAGTGTGGCAGCCAGGTGACAGTCATGTGACTGGAACAGGAAGTTACCTGATCACCCGTATACAAAAGTGAAGCAAGAAGCTAATTTCAAAAAGTCTGTTTTTTAATATCAAACGTAACTTTAAACACATTTGACCACTCCAGACCTAAACTGTTGTGATTATCTAAAATGAATATAAAATAAATGAAAAATAAATCAAGTTCATTTGTGTCTGTAATTCATAAGCAACAACACAGCTCTTTTATTTAAAAGGAGTGTTGTTTAGAAAAAGATCAAAATTTGAAATTTGTTCGACACAGTCCACTCAGTCTGCGGTATACCCCTCATAATTTTCCTTTAAGGGGTCTGGGTTCTTATGGGTTGAAATAATTGATGGTGTTCACTTACTCTAATGTTGCTGTTTAATTTCAGCACTAGTCTGGGTGACTCCTCTGTGTGAGGGTGCTGAGGGGATCGCTCACCATGGAGATCCTCATCTCTGGCCTAATGGGAAAACCATAGACACTCGTGACTCACAGCCATGGTGAAACCATCTGTCGGATCTCACTTCAAAACAAATCTGATTGCTTCATTTCAATTTGTGATGAAGTTGCTGCACTTGATTTCAATCAAATCAGTATCGGAGACATCATCTATGATTCTTAAAACTAGTGTAAGCTTCTTATATTACAAGTGCAAAATATAGCGTCAAATGAAGAGCCTTGTCATCAAGGACAGAAGAGGTTTGAACTTCAAAACAATCATTCCTGAAGGTCGATATAACAAAGGGAAAACAGTGTGTTTTGAAGCACATACTACCCTCCAACCTAGACTGCTAATGCAGGAGGTGTATAGACATATTATTAAAGACTTTGCTGGGATTAATATACATAAATCCTCTCGATTGGTGCTATGTGATCCGCTGAGGTTCTGAGTGCTCTCCCTTCTCTGTGGCCCATTGAATCGTGTTGAGTTACGAAACATGAGGCAGCTGAAGGTAAGGTATGAGCTGAAAGTGGACACTTTGCCCCAGGCCTGCTGGCTTTCCTCTCAGACAAGCAGCGACAGGCCAATGGCAGTGCTTGCCTTTGAAAAACTAGAGGGTTTGTTGCACACATTTTGTTCATCCCTCCTTTTCGTCCCTGCAGTCTGGCAAACACAACGACCACAGTCTAAACAACGGTGAGTGTGAAATGGGATACAGCTGCTAGGCTCGCCGCACCTTAAAAAGAGGTATATCAGTGTCATGCAGGAAGGTGAAAAATCATGGCAGTGTGCATTGGAGTGGTTCACCATAGCTACAGCTTTCCTGTCCTCCAGACCAAAGTCACTTAATGGCCGGACCCTGCTCCATTAACATGAAACTGATACTAAGTGTCCTCTCGAAACTTTGAACTCCCCCCCACCCCCACTCCCACCATTCCAGCACTAGCTCCTCTATCATAACTAACACTGTGCACTCAAATACAGCTTTAATTTTTGAAAACAGCCATTCAACTAAACATGCATTATCTGTGCTAGGCCAAGTTTATGCCTTTCTATAGTCAAGTGGATATATAGTATGCATATTACATTCACTACCAACCTTATTGCGTTTGAAGTAGGCACGTCTGCAGGCAGCAAAGCACTTTTCGCTGCAGAAGCTCTTGAGCTCTGAGCCCATGCAGAGAGAATAGCGCTTTACCCCTTCCTTTTGGCACCAGACACACACGATCTGCACATTCTGTACATCGTCCACTGCAGAGGTAAAAGCAGACAAGGTTTTAGGGTGATTACCGACTGTAATTTGAGAAGGTAGTACTGCCCAGCTTTGTCAAAACAACATAGTCCCTTTAGTGGCTGTCAACTTTACATGTGTCTTTTTCTGAGCTTGCTGCTCATTATAGAGGATTTAGACAACTTTAAGTCTGAAAATATTTAAAGAGATAAAACTTTTCTGTGGAGTAAGTGTGGCATAGGTATAAAGTGGGTCACTTTCCAAACGGGAACTAGTGATTTAAACAGTTATTTATGGCAATATGTTACTGATTTAAAGGCCCACGGCTGTAAAAACAGCTACAAATTAGTAACTTCCCTTTGGTTCTTAATTTCTTTTTTGACACCTATGTAGGTGAATTATTCTAAAAAATTCCACTGTTTCTCCTTATCAAGAGCACTTTGTACACTTGCAGTCTACAGACAATTTTAAATTCTATACATATTGGTTCAAACAAACTTACACGGTGTTATAAGATTGTGGCTCATTAGCATCTGATTAATAACCACACCATAACTCTCTGGGCGGTCAGTAAACAACAGAAAAATATCGGTTTCATCTTTCACACATGAACAGTATTTGTGTCTTAATCTGTCAAACCACGACTACCTGCTGAGGGCTTGATGAGGGGAACAATGACGGGGGCACTCTTGTGCTCTTTGGGGATGGTGAGGGATGGGTTTACTGAGGAAAAGGAGGAAGGTGACGAGGAAGGAACGCTGGGAGGCTCTCTCTCTCCAGTTTTCATGGTGAGAACACTGGGATTGACTTTGGTCTCCAGGCTCCTGGGTTTTGGTGAAGAGTTTTCTGAAAGACATTTGTAATTGAAGCAGTTTAGTATCTTAACTAGATGCCACTGGACTTGTAACAGTGTAACAGTGCCCTCCACTGATGTTTGCTGCAGATGCGTCAAGAAATATAAGATGCATCTGATTTAACGAAACCTGAGATGTTACAGGAGAGTGTGTCTAATGTGCTCAATAGGAGCTTTCCTGACAATGTCTCAACACCTGCCCTCTCACCTTTTAGCACTGACACCTGCTGTCGCCTCTCTCTGTAGTTCCTCATGTCGTTGGCCTCAGAGTCTCGCAGCTCTACTTTGTCGTAGCCATACCATCCCAGCAGCTCGTTCATGGTGCTTTCAGCAAAAGTCTGCATCGGGAAAGAGAGGAGGCTGATGAACGTTCTGTGTAAAGGGATACTGTAAGTGTGCCCCAGCCCGTCTGCAAATTGGGAGTTGGGACAGTATACGGCTGTTAGCAGAACTTTTTTTATCCTATGTTAAACATAATCAGACTGACTCTGAATCAATGTAAGGGACTCTTCCTCAGCTTTGGCTGAGTTGCAGAAATGAATCCATGCACAGTGGAGTAGTGTATGACCCTTTTTCCATGATGTGTTCAAGTTGTTTACCCTTGCTAAATCTGAGACGGAAGGGTCTAAAACCTAACACCAGTGTGAAATCAGTGAATCATTCCTTGTTTATCTCTTAATTTTAAAAAAAGGAGAAAAGAAAAACGATCTCTGCAGATGGGATGTGTGGCCCGCAGATTTTTTTTATTACGACCAGATGAAAATAACACAAAGGTCGCTCTCATTATCCACCCACTGCTTGCTCTGTTTTGGGAGGACAGGATTGGAAGAGAAACCCGATCCGGTGCGGGTAGAAATCAGAGCAGGACACCCTACACCGCTGCGAGGTCCCACGGTTCTCGGAAATGCCCCACTCCTCTCCAGTTCCCCCGTCTCTCTCTCTCTCTCTCTCTCTCTCTCTCTCTCTCGCTTGCTTTCCTTGAGCTTTCTCCCTTCTCATCTCTCCCATCCTCACTATCCTCCCATCCACCCCTGACACCCGACCCAGTGCTGCCTCTTGGGTTTCACCCCTTTCCACCGCGGCCAGCCTGCTGTGGCAGTTGTGCTGTAGTGCCGTCGTGTACCGCCTGCACATTCTTTCCTCTGCTTTCCTCACTCCGACCTCTGCTCTGCACTCGGGCCCCAGTGAAATGGATCTCTCCCCTGCTTGCTTGACTTTCTGCTGTGTGTGTGTCTGGTAGAGTGTGTGGGTGAGAGAGAGCGGTGGTATCATATCCAGCTAAATATGCCTAACGATGATTAAAGTTAGGTATCCAGTGTCTGGTGCTGTGTTCAGGGCTGACGTGGAGGGAGTGGGTCCCACTGTGGTGTTGAAACAGATGTATTACAGACACAGGCTGGACTTCAGCTGTGCTCCAGATCAGTTGACCTTACCTCCTTTTACCATTTTCCCCTCATTTAAAAAAGATGCAAAAATAAATGCATTTCTTTGCATCATAACTCCAAGACTGTCTGCCCGATGTTCGTTCAGATGTGGCTTTTTTTTTTCTCACCCTCCCTTCCACTTCCCACAATGTTGTTTCTGTTTCTTTCTGGCAGTTCATACAAACATCTGCTTTGTGAGAGTGACAAGCCATATCCCAAACCACAGAGAGAGCTGCAGCCAAAGGCAACAAACCGGGGCCGACCCTGAGAGTCAGCCCAGGCTGGCTCGCATCAAGCAGGGATAGGATTTCACATGTTTTGATTAAAATTAGTAAAGTTGTAACACTACACCTCCCCTGGTTATCAGGCGCTACAATCCAAACTACTTACACAAAAAAGACCACATTTCTTTTCTCATGAATATCTCCTCCTTCCCCCACCACCAAAAAAAAAAAAAAAGAAAAAGAAATCTGCCCCTTTATATTTCCTATACCTCGTATTTGAGGGAGATATCCAGCACAGTGAACGCTGTCAGAAAGCCACTCTTCAAACCAAAACAAAGCAGACGATCCGTGGATTAGTTTCCATGCAGTCTAAGTCAGGAGTCAAACTGTCTGTTACTGTGATTTAAATCACTGTCTGTACCGGGATAACTAGACAGAGGTTCTTAAATTACGCAGAGGGTACTATCACTGATCCGCAGTCTGGTGTCACATGGGCCATCCAGTAAATATGCACGATAGTGCTTTGGTGTTTTTCCACTGCAAAGCTGATGCAAGTTATTTTAGGTGCATAAATACGCTTTCTCTTTGGGAGAGCATGACGCCTGGCCCACAGTCACGCAAGAGCGAGGAAGAAGTGACGCACATCTGGATCTCCGCTGGACAGTCGTGTCCGGCCACAGCTGTCGTGACATGGCGTCACGACAGGACTCTGGCTAGACCAGAGTCAGTTTCCTTCACATGTGTCATTGAAATATCTTCCGTATGTGTGTGTTTGAAGTTTTGTTTTTTTTTTTTT
>BJFM01002447.1:76724-108707 GCA_016586285.1 Arothron firmamentum
GGGGGTGTTTAACTGATGACCAATCTATTCTAAGTGGTGGCAAACGCAGAGACCCTTAGCGGTTTGTGTTTCTGTAAAAGTCTGTGCAAAAAACAGTTTCCATGAATGACTGCAATCAAGTCAATGAAAACCAATACAGTTTGTCTTGTTCCCCCTACAGATTTGGGCACTTGGCTAAAGCCAGAGGTCATGTGCGCACGGCAGTTCATAACTTCTCAAACATGTTTTAAAAACGCTCTTACCTTCATCTCCTGGTTGATCTCCCTCTTCACCGGGTGCGCAGGTTTCCTGCTGCGTTTATTTTCCGGAGGTCTGCCTTTTTCCATCTCTGGCATAGTCCTGGTTCCGGCTGGATCCGACCCGGATCACCGTTGCGCGTCAGTCGGAGCGTCTTCAGCAGAACTGCGGAGAGTGAAAGCTGTCACTCCCGGTGACAGCGTCTGTCATTGCGTACCTCTTAGTCCCTCATCTGGGGCTTCACACCATTTGAGTTCACTGAACATGCGTGCGCTCGGGGCTGGAGTCTCCGCCGTGAACAATCACCACTCTCTCCTCTCTCACACCGGCAAGTTGCTGGTGGAAACAGAGATGCAGCTTCCGGTTGGGGGCCTTTAAAATGGCTATTTTTGCAGACAATATGCAACATGTAAAAAAATGACTCTAGATAATGTACAGATAATTTACATTTATTGTATGCTTGAAATCTAAGTGTATAGATTTAACCTTAAAATTACGGCGAAAGCCCCCTTTTTAACATTTCTGACATCACGACAGCTTTCCGTTTCTTGTAATTTTCCCTACTTGACGACGTTTTCTCCGGTACAGGCGAGGGTGGGCCCTAAGAGTGGATGTAACCCAACACCTGGCGCCCACCCTTCCCAAATCTGGACAGATACATTTCATAAGGAATGCAAAGACTGTGTTTTATCTGAGGGGAGACAGTACAAACACTGTACAAACGCTCTTGTCTTAAAATAAAGAGCTCAGTGCGTCAAACGATACCGTTCCAAAACGGGGATTTCTCGGGTGGCATCAGTGCCCGCGTGTGCGTGTTGCATGTCGGTCTGTTCGCATGGTTTAAAAAAAAAACACCTGAAATTACTCCTGAGCTCTTCTTGCCTTAGGAAAGTAGGCCCACCCGATATCAGAGAGCAGGATTTGCACTCGCACATGAAAGATGCGTCAGTCTTGCGCCAGAGAGCATATGAGAGCCGGGACATAAACATTTGTCTCATGGTTATTCTTGAGGGAAAGGCCAGGCGGCTTTATTACAGGCTCATGTTTCCAGGCTTGGGACATAAAGTTAGAAAGTCCGTCCAGCAACACAAACAAACACGCTTTTGCAGTTCGAGGCAGGTTGCACAACTTTTCTTCAACATAGAAGATGATGTTAAATTCTGGATTCTTGGGATTGGTAAAATTGACCATGTGCTGCTGACACAAGACGTTTTCGCGGATCTCCAAGCCTGGCTGTCGCAGAATTTTCTTTAAAGTGCAAAGTCAGACGGGACGGAAAATGCTTTTTAAGAACCTCTGCTCTGACTGTCTCCAGCCGTCCCCGGTCCGCTCTGGTTGGAGGAATCCAAGGAGCGCTCTCGTGTAAACAGAAACACGATCCTGTGAGCAAAGCTTATGTTTCTTCCCCTCGTACACCCGCGGATGACACCCGATCTGGCTCGGCTTTGGGAACGGGGCTTATCTGATGCCTCACAAAAGGCCTCTCTCTCTCTCTGTAACACCGCACATCTGGTGCCTCTGCGACCGCTGTCCCTTCACTCCAGGGGTGTGTGTCTGTGTGTGGAGCGGGGAAGGCGGGGGGGGGACTGAGACCGTCTCACTTCTAGACTCACCCACATCTGGATGGAATTATGTGTAATGACCGAGTTATTCATTATCCGGCTTGTCAAATGAGATGATGATCTAAAATGCTGTGGTCCGAGCTTCATAAACAATCACAAGAGGCTAATCTTACAGTAATTTACAGCGGCTCCTTGTTACCGGTAGGGGGCGGTGTCTGCCCGGTGCTTTTCAATGGCCTGGTTGTGCGTGTGAGTGAATATAGACGGTGTTTCCCCTGCATCAGATTACAGTCAAAAGTAGTGTTGCCGGCAAGGACCAAAAACATTCCAGGGCTATTACTTAATATTTAAAGCTTTGCCTAAAATACACATCGATAAATATAAACCTTCAAGTGAATGTGATTTAACTTTAGTCGCGGGACCGAAGCAAAACGGAGAAAAGACCTGTTCAAAGCAAATATAACAAGTCTCAATCCAAAGAGGATAAAGGACAGAAGAACAATTGCTGCATTCATAGAAACCCATAACATCCGATACAGATGCATGCCAACTTTGTTTAAGGTTAAATTTGTGGAAGCATTTATTTTCATTCAGTAAGTCAGTTGAAAAAAAAACTTGTAGTACTCATTTCTGAACACATTGTGTCGCTGTTGTAGCGTCTATAGCTGCAGTCACGCTCTTCAATCGGTCGAATTAACTTTCCTCCTTTTCTCTCTCGGTTAATTAAAATGAATAAAAATGTGCCTTTTGTTTATGGAATTTGGAAGGTCATCAATTAAAAACCTAACTGTGTCCACAAGACTAAACGTTGCACCATCAGCTAAATGATGGTAAAAACGAATTAGTTTCAGTTGAACTTCCACGACTACAGGGAGAAGTTTTTTTTATTTATTTATTTAATTTATTTTTTTTAAATAATGTGGAAAGTAATATGGACGCCGTCGCGTTAAACCGACCTCCTGATTATTTCAACCGCGTTACTTCCTTGAGTTTACTTTTAAACAACAAATCCACAACCCTCAGTGCCGTTACAGTCTATTATTATTATTATTATTATTATTATTATTATTATTATTATTATTATTATTATTATTATTATTATTATTATTATTATTATTATTATTATTATTATTTGCATGGATGAATTCTCCCTGTGTCCGGGAATTTGCCTGCACATCTACGTCACGGAGCCACAGCTGGTATAAAAAGCAGCGTCTGACGCTGCGTGCACAGTAGAGACAGCAGCGTTGGTGGAAGCTTTTCTGCGTTCGGACAAGTTTCTGAATCACAACTTAAAAAATAATATATTTGGGATTTTTTTTGTTGTTGTTGTTTTTTGTTTGTTTTTTTTTTAAGAGAAAAATGTCCAGAATGACGATGGTTCAGGTCGGAGTGGTTTTGTTCGCTGTTTGTTTATTAACGCAGGTAAGAGGATCGTTTTATCAGAGTTAAAAGCGATTATTACATTTAAGAGCTATATTGATGAAATTGATTACTAGAATTATCAAAACAAAAGCTGTGCGTTTATCTGACGTTTCAGACACGAATTCCTAAATGACTCCGCACTTTTATCCTAATTCTCTACATTTGTTTCACTTCTTGGCCGTTTAGCTGCCCCGTAATTAAAGATTCAGAGGACAGCATTGTCTACCTGCGATAGGGGATCTAAAGTTTCTTCTCGGCGCGGTGTGCCAGCAGTAATCTGACACGCACGCCATTGAAATTGGGTGGATCTGTTCTGTTCTGCAGATCTCAGTTCGGGTGTGTTCCACCAGTATGAAAACTAAACTGGTGGTTTAACCAGGGTCTAACCAGGTTGTTCTGCATCCGTTGGTGTTTAAATTCAATTCCTCTGCTCCTCTGCCCCTCTCCAGGTGGTCTCTGATAACAGCACAGAACCCACAGGGGGGAACTCCACCTCCAACCCCAACATCACCACCACCATGGCCACAGGCACCTACAGCAGCTCAGCCAACACCACATCTCCCACCGGAGCAGGGCTCTCCGTGCACCCAGGCACCCTCACCCTCCTCCTGCCCATCACCATGGCAGCGACTCTCCTGCTGCTCTGCTCCTGTTGAAGCCCACCCTTCTCCAGACCGCTCCGCCACACACACGCACACACTCTTGTCTGTCTCCCGACCCCCTGTTCTCTGCCTCAACCTTCTCCTCAACGGAGACCACCAGACTGACATGGATGGAGCGACTGAGCTTTTTGGTTCTACTTTAATAATAATATTAATAAAAACAATAATAAAAATCTGTAATTCAACACCTTTCGTTTAAGGGGGTCCAAACCTGGACAGCCCAACGATCTAAAGGACTGGCGCTGCAGCCATCCTGTTCCAGGAGACGCTCGCGGCTGTCCCTGCCACATGCTGCCATTGACATGTGGACCACTTGAGTGTACAGTTTTTAATTTCCTTTTATTTTTGTGGCTTCACAGTCTTGTCTGTAAAGTTTGGCAAATTTACTTTCAAACCTTACGAAAGCTCCTCTCCGGTATGATTCCACTCATTTGGCTCTTTGGTGACATGTCAGATCAGAGAGATGCAGGCAGCAAATGCACTTCTGCAGTAGTCAGGGTTGTTTTTCTTTTTTTGTTTTTTTTTAAAGGGTTGTGGTCTTTTACATGAAAGTTTTGACTGCTAGGTTAGACACCAGAAACGACTGTATGCACAACCACACGGGAGCGGTTGCTGTTGGATTTCTAATGCCCCATCTTATAGTTTATATTTTGTATAAATGGAAATGTACTGATTGTTAGTTTGGGTATAATATGATTAAAACAACACAATGTACAATAAATTATGGAAAATTGAATGAAGTGTTTCTCTGATTAGTCTTTTCTATTGAAAACAGAAGTTGAGATTAGATTTTGGGAATATCAACACGCAGGAACGGCTCCTGGGCTCAGCTAAAGGGTGTGGTGGTGCTGCAGCGGTCAGCTGGCCAGCAAGTCTAGCCTACAAATGCTGAACTGCACACTTCCGCCTGGACTCAGCACTCTCCCTTGCCCCCCGGGTTAGCGGCTGTGGATCGGATCTGGAACGGCACCGGCCTCGATGGTATTTCGGTGATGTACGAGGTCTTGATTGTCTTAAAAGACCTTATCGAGGAGCAAAGTGTTATATTTGATTAGCTTTGCAGGCAGTCTTGGCCTCTGGCTTTTCCTTAAAACCAGGGGTTAGTTCCCAAACTAATCATCTCCACTCATCACAGGTATGTTACAGGGGTGGTATTCACCATAGATCACACACTCGGTGTTTATGCTTTTGCCAGTGTTGGATAATGTCATTTATAGCTATTATCTGGTTATTTTGCCTAATGGCCTGAAAAGCAGTCCATCAAAATTAAGAAAACTGATTCAAAGAATGGCAAACGTCACCAAAACTCACAAGTGTGTGTGTGTGTGTGTGTGTGTGTGTGTGTGTGTGTGTGTGTGTGTGTGTGTGTGTGTGTGTGTGTGTGTGTGTGTGTGTGTGTGTGTGTGTGTGTGAGTGCATGTATTTTGGATGAACTCTGTGATGACACGAGCATCGCGTACAGCACGGAAATGCCTCAGCACTAGCTAAGCCACCATCATGACTCCTTAGCCCAGACTATTGTCTCTCAATCCTCTCTGCACTGTTAACCTCTCCTCACACCCACCCCTCCCCCATTTAACCTCGCTTTTCCTGGATCCATCCATCCATCCATCCATCTATTTGAACTGACAGGACTGTCAGGGTGTGTTTTGATCCCTAAAATGCAAATGAATTCAAATGCTTAAAACACTGATGTTCCTGCATCACTGCTGAAGAAAGAGAGAGACAGAACAGCTCTGGAAATTCTTATTTTTTCCCTGATCTGTTAGGTCTGAACTCCAATTTCATTCTACATAATGTTACACCTATGAGTAGGTTCCTGGGCTTCCATGTGTCTGTGTTTAAAGTGACAGAATCGGGCAATCAGCGATGAGCAGCTGATAGTATCCGGGACCCATCCTCACTCCCAAACCTCATAACCTTACCTAACTGAGACAGTTAGCTGGAGAAATGATAAACATTCATCCATAAGTCTATGAGATTTACTTCTTCTTCTGTTTCTTCTTCTTCTTCTGTTTCCACAAAACCTGTAGCCACAACAGGATACAACATCCCCAGACTGATGAGGTTGAACCCCATACTGGTTGTTATGGGCTAGCAATCTCTACTGAATTCTATACATTTACCTCTAAGCTGGTGTGAGGCGCGACACCAGCGCTGGTGCCTTTAATCATTGATCAACTCTGAATAATTCAGACGCTGGCTGGTGTAGTGGGTTCAACACACACGTCCTCACTTTGGTAGTAGAATGAGTATTTTGGTGTACACACAGTGTTGTTGGAGCCACTGGTGTGTTTATTCTTCATCCATAGTGATGAATGTGTGTCTCAGTGAATTATAATGGTGATCAGTGATACTGGAGACGGTCCTCACACTTCTGTTGTTAGCGATTAAGTCATGCCCCTGCAGGTCGTGTCAAGTTTCGGGTTTGCATTGTCAGTCCTGACTTGTGACTTTGTTGCTAAGTAACAATAATGCAGCTATGGTTTTAAATAATCAGCGTTTAATGATTAATGTCAGTATTGTTATTGTAGTCACAGGAAAGTAGACAGAACCTTTGCTGTGAGACGTTTTGCTCTGACCTTGATTCAGAAGTTTGTAACGTAAAAGCAAAGAATTAGAGCTGAGTGAAACTGGTTTTTATCTTTGACCTCTCAGGGGTCCAAAATCGGAGACTGTTTAAGGAGAATATTCTCTGCTGTTCCCTTTTGTTGACAGAGAAAAAACAATAGAAGAGGAAACAGATACCATGCTATGTATGCAATAGTTAATATGTAAGCAGTAGTTAGTCATTAATCAGCAGGCTTACTGTAACAATGGCTGGAGGACCATCAGCATCACTTATTAACAATGTATTTGTATTTAAGATGATGCCAGTGGAACAAATATTATGACATGTTTGAGATAAAGACAAAGGAATGTTTTTCAATAGCCGCGAGTCACAAGTAAAGTTTAAAGGGTAAATCATTGGCTAAGACTTGTCAAGTTAACATGTCACCAAGTGCTGTTTTGGGGGACAAAATGGATTCTTCCTGTCCGGAATGTATTTAAACAGAAGATAAATTCTTTATTCCTCTGAACCCAAAGCATGTTGGAGGTTTGGCCACCCTCTTGGTGTAATTTACATCTTTGCAAGGCATCGGTTGTTGCATTTGCATGTCAGTAGGATAAACCACCATTACCAGTGATACATACAGCTCATATGTTTTTAAGCAAATTGATGTTTCATTGTCATTGTCAATTGTCTCATAAAATGTAATGTCTGTATAAACCAACCTTCAAATGAGTAAAACAGAAAAAAAAAAAGCTGCTCATTTATTGTTATTATTTAACACAGTTACAGTTGATACTGTCAGAGACAAAAGGAACCAGCCTGAACACGCAGGCACATATCAGCGAAAGTCCCTTAATTAAAAGTATATTTAAATGGAAAATGTTTGACTGTGTTTCCATGCTAGTAAAGATAATATGAAATAAGATGTGTTTATTATCCTTTATTTATGTTCTGTTGCGTTCATGCAAATCTTCTGTTCCCATGAAAGTTAGCACACTTATTTCACGAAATGAAATAAAACCATGTAGCTTTCATGTTTTTATTGCGTTGAATCCAAAGACAAACTGTCTGCTTCGGTTCTTCCTGTGGTGTGTGTTAGTAGCTGAATTATGAACCTTGTCCAACCAGTGGAACACACTATGTGGGAGCAGAACGTGGTACACACAGGACATGAATGTTAATCCAGGTTTTACAGACCGCAGGTTCTCCCCCGGCTTCGCAAAAATTAATTTACAGTGTTTTTCCAAACAAGTCAAAGTCAGCCTTGTGGAAATCATGTAAACGAATTTGTGGAGCCCATCAGCACCAAAGATCTCCATCCAATAACAAAATCAATCGAAAACAAATCCCTCAAGAAGCTAATGGAACATTTTATTTAGATTATGTCCTGATTGACCTAATGTGGAGGAAAAGAAAGGACACTGGAAAGGTTGTAAATCATTCAGAACATCCTTCCGTGAGGGCCTTTAACCCCCCGTGCCTGCTGTATCCCAGACACAATGAGGCGCCCTGTTGCTGAGTCTACGGACAACTTAACTTGAACGGACGCAAACCTCTATTAAGTCCTCAGGTTTCTGTCAGTTTGGTTGATTACAAGAATCTCATCATTAAGTTGCATAAATGGATCCTCTGTTCCCATCTGATGTTTCACTGGGTCCCGGCTGGAGGCTGAGTCGCCAAGGAAACCAAATAAAGCGAAGATGTCCGACACCGCTGTGAGGCGATAACACATGTTGCTTTACTGTTTTCTTTCTAAAAACGTGATTCAGTGTTTCGTCTTTTTCTTTTTTTTCCTTGCGTGGCCTGTTTAAGATGAGCAGAAGCCCAACCTGCTAACCTGATTTCATAACCAAACCAGGCTGGATCCCCAATGAGCAACATCACTGTTCCTGCTCTCGGTGGCCTCTATGGCCTGACAAATGTGCATCTAGGGCGGATCCTCTTCCTGTCCCTGCTTGACCCTTCGGAAGGACACCTGATGCCATGTGATGCTTGTTGGGAGGAGTTTCCACTGGCTGCGTGTGGAAAGGCAGCCCCGGCAGCCAGAAATCTGTCAGCCACTCATGCAATAACTGACTGCTGAGAGAGCATATGTGAGTCTCCCGACCATCTGCTGAAAAGAGCGACGGGGAGTTACTCACCTGTCAGCAGCAACTGACGGAAAACTGCCTGGAAAACGTTTTCAATCAGTTTTCTCGCTCACAATTGTGAAAAAAGTGATCTGACCTTTGTTCCAAAATATGTCATCCTAACAAAGAAATCCACCCTTTTCTGAAGCCCTGAAAGGGCTCACTGAAGAGAGCCAAGATCGTTTCAACTTTCAGTGTCTGCTACATATCTGCTTAAAAAAAAAAACAACCAAAAGAAGACGCTAAAACATATCTGCAAATTTGTAACCACAAGCCCTCCAAACAGCCTTGGTTCAGTCTGATGATGAGGCTGTTCCTAAAAAGTGTCATAATCTAGCTAAATGTTACCGCAATTTTCTTCAATCTAACCACACTATTTGTGAGACGAGTGCAAGGTCTTCTGTCCACAGATGCTGAGGGCTGAATCAGAGAGTGTTTAGCATGCTGCTGGTGTCAAAAGACACTCTGGGCGTCTTAAAATGATTCACTATGCTAAGCTAGCAAGAACGTCGACAAATAGATTTCCTGCTTGGAATTCAAATTTCTATTAAATATTTTAGTAATTTAATGCCAGAGTCTGCATTAGCATTGACTCTGGAGCAGCATTTCCTGGGTGTAACCTGACCAGCAGGTCATGTGTTGTGCTTCCACTCAGTTTACAGGTCATTCTTCAATTATGTCACATTGGAGGAAAAGATAAGCTCTGTTCAGGAAGGCAGTAGCAGCTTTATTCCATTGGTTCTTTCTGTTAAAAATCAGATACACCGACGCGTCACACCATCTGCTGAACAAAGGTGAATGTGAAAGGCAAAATAGGATGTCTGACATGGAGAGAACGTACTTAAACTAACAGTTTTCTAGGCTGATGGTAATGGAAAAATGGTTCCTGGTTAGACAAAAACAGCACTACAAAGTCACTCAGCAGATTTCCATATCTGGGTCTTATCACAGCCACCATGGTGTAATTGTGGTTACATGGACGGAGCAGAATTTCTTTTCTTTGATAATATCTCATTACCAGCTTGTCAGCTCTGCTCGCAGCCCTCTCCTCATCCCACACCAGCAGGCGCTGACATTTGGATAATTAAACCCGCCTCGTCATGATGGCTGTCCAATTAGGTGCGAGACTCTGCAGCCTGTGAAGAAAGCCGAGGCACAAAAGGTAAAACTGATGCTCACTATCATCCCAACAGCTGCTGCACGGGTCACTGCCGATTGGTTGCTGACCATAAAGCATGTGTCCACAGGTATGTTATGTACTCTGATGACAATAATTTCCTGGTATTTGAACAAGTGTCAATGTTCAAATGTTGTTATGGACATTTTAAAGCCCCTGAAATTCAATAAAGCGGAGGAGAAATGTAAATAAAATCTGAGAATACAACTCTCCTTGCTTCCTGGTCAGTCTTCACTGTGCTGGGGTCTGACCTATTCAAGTGGAATAGTTACCATGGAGAGAATCAATTATTCCTTCTAAAAACAAACTGAAGGACAAATTTGGCAGTGAACAGCCTTCTTTCTTTCTTTCTTTCTTTCTTTCTTTCTTTCTTTCTTTCTTTCTTTCTTTCTTTCTTTCTTTCTTTCTTTCTTTCTTTCTTTCTTTCTTTCTTTCTTTCTGCAGAAGAAGCTGCAGATCCAGTCACAAACAAAGCTGGTGATCAAGGCTGGTGATCATTATATGATATCAGCGTGTTTATGTCCAACCTCAGCTGAAGCTTAAAATGAATAAAAACACACCATTTCAATGATATAAATACACACAGATTGTTGGTAGGTGAAGGGATTGTCATGTTAAGGTGTTAATGAAAATGGGGCCCCTGATGTAGTTCGGAAGACACATTCTGATTAGCCAGAATAGATGGAGCTCTGTATTTCCAGCCTGTCCTCCTTTCTCTGGGAGCTGTGGTCATAATGACAGGGCTGTCTGTTGCCTGGTTTCAAACACAATTCTGATCGCTTATTCCTCAGGGGAGCAATTTTCATGAGAGTTCTCATGCGTGATTTGTCTCAGGTAATTGTTTCACCTCTCATAATGACACTTAGCCGCCTTGCGGGGTTTTAAATAAACATATTATCAAAGACTGGACATATCACATTTTTTTTTTCATGTGGATTTAAAAAATATATATATTATTGAAACAAAAGGGAAATGAACAGTTATTTAACCTCCATTATAGTTTGTGGTTCTTGGTGTTTTGCACCAAGGACACTTATAAAGCTGAATATAAGAAGAATAAGGCAAAGCACTGAAATTCCACCGAACAAATAAATAATTAAGAACGTCCCCAAAAATTTAAAAGCAATTCCCTACATTTCTAAAAACTTTAACAAAAGAGAGTCAAATTAAATTAAAACATGTGATCAATCTCTATTAATCGATGATGGTGATTACGTATTGCGTTGAGACGTATCTCTTATTCTATTGGCCAGAATGTTTTACTGCTGGACTCTGATTGGCTGTGGTGAAAGGTCAAAGGTGTGTTACATATCCCATTAGCCGTGGACTGTTGAGTATGCTACCTGCTTCTGTTTCCAGCCTAATAACACACTAGTGTTATCGTGCACAAGAATGTTTGTACAACAGAAACGCTCTGTTCATGCGAACGTTTTGACGAGTTTAGCATGTTAAAAATTGATTGACTTTGATGTTAGCTTTGTAGCCATTATGCTAAGTAGCTAATGTTAGCATTAGCAGTGAGAGGCGCTCTGGTATATGTCACATTTTATTTAAACTGACCTTGAGAAGCACGAGTCTTTTTTTTTTTTTTTCGACATGGGTTCTGTTCGAGTCATACCGACAAGGTTGCTGTGTGCGTCTATGGCTAAAACGGCAGCAGCAGGCTCCAGGAAAACATTAGCCCAAACAGTCTGGAGTGTGTGCCTGAGGAGAGGCGTGTGCAGCTCACCTTGGAGGCTTCAGGGCTGCATGTCAGCATGGGTCATTGATCAGTATGGCTCCAATGAAGTGCTGAAGTTCTCAGAAGAAATCCCAGCTCCAACTGTCAGCTCACCCGATGAAATAATGATTAAAGTGCACGCAACTAGCCTGAACCCTCTTGATATAGCCATGAGGGGTAAGTGGAATCAAAAAATAAATTTACATTTATAAAAATCTTATTTTGATATGCCCCTATGCTCTTCCCGGATTTAGGTGGTTATGGTGCCAAATTGCTGAATTTAAGAAGGGATCCACTGTCTGTGTTGAATGGTGACAGCAAGTTCCCGCTGATCCTGGGTCGGGATGTGTCTGGGGTTGTTGTAGACTGTGGATCTGAGGTCACGCATTTTGTTCCAGGAGATGAGGTAGGACCTGCACTCAGCACACACATGCAACGTACCTTTATAGGTAGTGCACTGAAAAGTCTGCTTTCCACAGCTCCAGCATTTTGCACTTGACTGGTAAAATAATCTGACAGGAAAACTATTTTTATGGCTAATCCAGCAAACAGAAAATTCAGTAAATCCTTTTCTTTTTTCGTGTCATGTGGATGAAATGTAATACTCTTAAATGGTCCAAACCTGGAGTGCTAAGCCTGTCAAGTGGATGACGGTAAATCTGAACTGAACCATCACGACAGGAAGAACAAGACTAATTGAAATTAATTTTGTCAGGCCCCATATTGATGTCGAGGTAATTTTTCTGCTGCATCACCCTATTGCTGAGATTTCTCATCACTCTTTCAGCACCATCACCTATCACGTTAGCTGATGTTATGGATCTTTCAGGTAACGGGTCCTTCATGGATGATTCACGTGCTGACTCTCATGTTTTATTTCCAGGTGTGGGCTGCTGTTCCCCCGTGGAAACAAGGCAGCTTGGCAGAGTTTGTCACTCTAGCAGAGTTTGAGGTGATCACTGGTGTCGTATTAATGGTTTCAATTCTTTTAATCCATATGCTTTTCCTGAGATGGTAACGGATGTGTATGAATGGATGAAAGAATAAACTCATTCGCACATTACACATCACACACTGAACAGCAACATAATCACAATAGAATCAGAACAGTATGTCTGTTGTTGTATTCTAAAGTGAACTTCCTTCTAAAACACACTCCTGTCAGTATGTTTTTATGAATTTGGAGCTTGAAAGACATGGAGCCTGCACTCTAATCCTTCAGTGTGAACTAAGTTAGTTTGTATGAATTTTAAGTTTGTTGTGGTTCGCAGGAGCAGCTGTGGCATCACTTACTGAGACGTGCTAATTAGCCTCGTGTTTTGCTGCTGTATTGCATCTTTGTTGAGCAGCACCTCTGGCTGGGTGCACGGCCACACGACCAACCAGTCTAAGCCTGCAAACGTATCAAATAAAGTCGAGGTATTTTGTCTTTCCAGGTCTCTCATAAACCCAGGTCCGTAAGTCACACGGAGGCAGCGTCCATCCCTTACGTAGCCAACACTGCTCTGTCTGCACTTGTCAACGCTGGTGGACTCTGCAAAGACCGTGCTGATGATAAAAGGCAAGTGTCTTCAGGTGACATCAAATAAATAGCTATCCGCCGCTTCGCAATGGTTTTTGTCATCTATTCAGGTTTGTCTCCAGGTTTGTGATTTTGCCTTTTTCATCACAGTTATTTCTTTGTTTCCCTCAGAGTCCTAATCACTGGGGGATCGGGGGGGATCGGAACCTTCTCTATTCAGGTCAGCTGCAGGAGCGTCTGTGTTTAACTCTGCAGGCGCATGAGGTTCCCAGTTGTGACTGTGTGTACGTTTATTTCTCTTCTCTGTGTATTGGCAGTTATTGAAAGCCTGGGGTGCTCACGTTACGGTTACCTGCTCTCAAAACGCTGAAGGCCTCGTGAGGGGGCTGGGGGCTGACGAGGTGGTGAACTACTCAGCCGGGGACGTGGCGGAGCAACTGGAAACGATGGAGAAGTATGTGTTGCTGCTGTAGAAAGACTGTAGCTTATCTAAGCTTTAAAACCACCAAATCATAGAGGGACTCAAGCGTGAAGGTGTGTTTTTGCAATTTAAAACAGACCATTGGAGATGTAGTCTCAGGGAACCTCTTATGAGGAACCAGAGTCCATGCCAGTTAAAGCGTTAAAAGGATTCATCCAGGAGTGTGTACAGACTGTACTTCCAGCCAGTTGTCGGTAACATCTTTCTGTCGGCATAGTACAATTGATCACGGACTCACTCTCTAGTTTCCATGGAAACAGGGGCTTAAAGCTAAGTGCACTCTGCGAACTGGTAAATCCTGGCTCTGGTTAGAAGACAAAATGTGATGCTCAATCTGTTGGTCACCTAACAAGAAAGAACTACTTCTGCTATCGTGCTATGTTTTCTCCTATACCATGTCTTCTGTACACGAACCTGTGCCGACTCCCTGCAGGTTTGATGTGATTTTGGACGCCGTGGGCAGGGAGACGGAGCAGTGGGCCCTGGGCCTGCTCAAGCCCTGGTCGGGAGCGAAGTATGTCACACTGGTTACACCGTTACTCCAGGACACAGATTCCCTGGGATTGCTGAGGGGAATGTTTCAGGCCGGATTCAACCTACACAACACAGCCTTCCAGGTAAACACCAGTGGATCTATCGTAATCTGATGTGGAAATTCGACTGCTGCTAAAACAAAATGCAGTTTCAGCCATTTTAAAGTCCAGTTTCTTTTTCAAACAATTTAACCTTGCAACGCTAACCATGCAGACAGCATTTTCAGTCATCGTGAGTAACAGCTGATGACGTGGAGCTGCTGTTTTCAAGATGTCCTGGGCTTTGTAGCCGCTGGTGGGGTCGCGGCTGCAAGCGTGGGTGGATGAGTGTGTGCTGCTGAACCAGCACTATGTGGTGTTTGTGCAAAGTGTAGCCGACTGCCTGCCCACACTCCCCACCCCTGTCAAATAGCCATGTTTGTGTGTTTCTTGCCAAGCCTCTGGGGCCCTTTTGTCCAGGGCAGCAGACAGGTGGTCAGTCTGTCAGCGGTCACACACTCAGTTAGCCGAAGAAGTCAGGTGCGACGGAGCCCCCTAGCGGTCATATTTCCAAACTGCATCATAGTGTAATGTCCCCCAGAGATGTATTTCAATATAGGTTTGTGGAGGTTCCTGTATTTCTTTGTGTTCTTAATCATGGCAGTTTAAGTAATTTGAATGAATCATTTGTCATGGGAGTTCCTTCTTTAACAAAGTGAAACACAAATTACTTTTCAAGCAGAAAGACTATATTTCCAGGTTATATCCCTTTGAGTTTGAAAGACAGTAGCTGCTAAAGCTGGACTAAGATCTAAGATAATCATTAAATTACATGTGCATATCTCCGGTTTAAGTTTAACTAAATAAAATAGGTTAACTCTGTTACATATTAGCAAAGTTTGGTGTTTTAAAGAAATTAATGATCCACTACATTGTGTGTGATGCCATATTCTGAATACATCAATACTCCCGGAGAAGTTTTAGAATGTTTTCTCTCTTAATAATGTCAGAGTCATCATGAAACACAGATCAGCTCATCTTCTCATAGTCTCCATTTGCTCCTCAGAGTGCAATTTTAAGTGGAATCTTCTACCGGTGGGGGATTTATGCCCCGGACGGGCCTGCCCTGGATGAGGTCAGAGAGCTGGTGGATGCAGGGAAGGTAAGCACACTCATCTGCTGCCATTCCTGTCATTCAAAACCATTTGTGCTGACTAAATAGAGAATGAAATCCTCTCCTATGCAGATCATTTACGGCCTGGGGGGGGGGGGATGCTGCTGTAAATTCCATACATGCCTAACTTAAATTATTTGTGAAGGAGTGAGCATTTATGTGCTGGCTGGCTGGTTTGCTGCTCAGACACCAGGAAATGGTGAATGGATTTTTAAACACAGAGGGTGTGGGACCTCTGTCCTATTGTCTCAGGGCTTACAGCTACCGGCAGACTTGGGATCAGTCAGCAGCAGCATCCACCACACACACACACACACACACACACACACACTCTCTCTCTCTTGCTCTCTCTCTCCCCCCTCCCTCTCCCTCTCCCTCTCCCTCTCCCTCTCCCTCTCTCTCTCTCCCTCTCCCTCTCCCCCCCCCCACATCCCAGCCTCAACCCAAAGCGTGGCTGGTTTACAGCATGATGTCCTTGCGTTCCTCTTTCATTGTTATCGATGAGAGATGCTGACCAGGATAACAAGCCTGGCGGCTGGTGTGGAGCCAGCGCAGGATTGTCCAGCCTCATCACATTCTGTGCCCCTCCCACGGTTTTCACATGGCAGCTGTGAAAGCAGAGATCGGAGGCGTTGTGACGAGAATTACCATCCACTGGAACAAAACCCCCAAATTTCTCTTATCATCTTGATCAATAATGTGTAAAAAATTCACTTTTTTTCATCAAACATTATCCTGATGACGTGTTACTAATTCTGTTGTGTAATGGGGGAGTCCCCTCATCCATTTGCCCAACCAATTAAAGCAAACTGTTGATATCTAATACATTGGAGGCTTAATTTTAGCCTGATAATTGTTTCCTGACTATTAATCATAAATTTGCATATTCCCGATGCTTCTCTGCTTGCTCACAATTTACAGATCCTGCCAGTAGTGGAGGCCCAGTTCCCCTTCACTCAGGTGCCCCAGGCTTTTCAGAAACTGGAGGAGGGCCACGCCAGGGGTAAGACGGTGGTCTGGGTTGCCGAGGAGGACGATGAGGGGCAGAGCGAAGAGATGGCTGCATCTGAGCAAGAATTCCAGCAAACGGCGGAACACAAGTGACAGCCGGGTGTGTGGGGGGGGCATTCACAGATGGCAAAGTGGACTGGAGCTGTAATGAATGTGTAGAGGCTTTCTGTGTTCTCTCTTTAAGATTTCAAAAGGTGCTGCAGACATGTGACTGCATATTAACTCATAGCAACATCATCTGTGTTGCTGGGAGCAACCAGACAACTTCTGTTAGCTTTCTGATTGTTACAGGATAAACGGGAGGCTGCTCGGGAAGATGGGTAACTTCTTACATTTACACCTTTTTTGTGTTGTGAGCACATCTCACATTATTTCTGCCCAACATCCAGTTAAACGGTCACATGTAGTGATATTAAAAAATATATATATTTGCAGTTGTAAAAGAAATGTACAGGAAATTGACAAAAATACTTTTATTATATTGAAAACCAAGAATTTGTGTCCTGTGGTCATGATTAAACGAATGACATCAAGTTGTTGTCATTTCCTGGTAGTTGATGGAGACTATTAAGACATGAGATTGCATTAAAAGCAGCATGTGTTAACACTGTTTAAATTATTCCACAAGGTGAAAAGTGCACAAAATGAAACTGGAGATACTGAAAGAAAAAAAAAAAACCAACTGAAGTACTATGTTCAATCTATAGGCATGTACGCAAGAATATGTGCACGCATCTCCTGGTTCTTTGGAAATCTGTCTGTCTGTGCCTAACATCAGTATCATCTCAGGGATCCAGTCCTGCTGATCAACTATTTTCATAGAATCTCCACATCCCACATTTGCTGCTGTCTGTTTGGATCCAGCGTGTTCAGAATCACCAGGTTTTTGTCATAGTGATGGCCCCCTGCAGAAAAACGGGGCAAGAAGACAGTTATTGCATGTAAGTGCGAGTTGGAACGCTGACATCAATTAGTCCACAAGGTGTCAGTAGTGGACAGCTCTGAAAATAAAATCACGTCAACAGAAACAGTTGATCAGTAATATAGACCTTTTAGCTGGAGCTAATGTTAATAATCAATAACCTGATAAGGGATGTTTTCTTTTAAGAAGCATGACTACCTTTAACATCCAGGACCAGATTGTGGGTGGGGGTGTAGCAGATAAAGCCCTCTGGGGTGATGCTCCAGAGATGGGCATGGGCATCCAGCTCTGCGGTGAGGCGGACGCGGCTTCCCGCCATGACCATGCTGCCGCTGGGACTCAGGCAGCACTCCTCCAGCAGCTGGAGGCACAGGTTGTTTTTCACACTCATGTTTGAAACTGCTGATTTTTCTAACTTACTGTACATTTAAAAGTGATAATGCCACAGCGATTCTGGTCACCTGGCAGCGAAGGTATCCGTTGTGGTAGAACCAGATCTGCTCCAATTTGCCGGTTTCCTCCATTTCCTGAATGCGTATCATTTTAATGTCATCCAAGTCACCTACCAGCGACATCATGAGCTGCGATTGTCTGTTCCTCAGGCGAAAGTGCACTTGCTTCTGCTCAGAAACATGTTTGGGTTCAGAAAAGCTGAACAAACAAGCTCTAAAATACCAGATTATGTGTCGTTAATTATCCCTAATCAAAAATAACGAACAATGACACAATTATCAGAATAACCCGACTGATAAGAGCGGCCCTTTGTAGCTTTATGAAACAATTAGCTCATATATTAACTAGACCAAAAATAACTGATTGGTTGGGGTTCAGAGCTTTATCCCCTATGTTCTAAAGGTCATGTGGCTCATTGTGAAAGGTCTCCATGTACCTGAGGAAGAGGGCGGAGTGATGCGATGTTCAGCCAGCTGCTGAACTTGTACCAGTCGAGCACCTCTCCAGGCTTCAGCACAAACTGAGCTCCTCTGTAGTTGAATCCCTCATGGACCACCCAGCTGCAAGCAAGGGGGACACAGCCAACTGAGCCAGAGTTCAACAGCTCAGTCTGTGAAACAGGAAACAGGCCTGCGCTCATATAAACCCTAACCCTTTGACGCTGACACTATGCTTTTATTTTTTATTCAGCTCTTTCCGGCTCTGGTGTGATTTCCCACCTGTCCTGCAGCAGGAATGTCCCACCTTGGACACAGCGCCCGCTCACTATGGGCCCTTTATTTCCTCCACACACACTTACACTCAAACTCTGAATCTCACACATCAGCAGCAGGTTTTCCACGAGCTTTTCGTTGATCAGGGCCAACCCATCACTGCTGCCGGAAGCCCCTGGCAACCACCATGCCCACAGTATCACAGGGATTACAGCCAATCCGAAAGACAGAATAAATACTAACTCTTTCATCAAGTCGGATTAATTAGTTTTGTTGTGGTTTACAAACCGTTTCCTGTTGCACAGTAAATAAGATGGTGGCTGTGGTTTACCACAGGACGTAGCTGTTACTCAGCTGCCACAAATCTGAACAAAAACCGCTGACATGTGGAATCAGAAGTCTAAATGTATGATGATGAACAATGGTTTCATGGCTCTGACAGCAGACAGATTCCTGTCAAACAGGCACCCGGAGGAGTCCACGCTGTACTCACATGCCTCCTCCCACTACCAAAGACTGGACTCTGCTGCAGCCCGCCGTCAACGGAAGGTTGACGGTCCCGTCGGTCAGGACCACCCTCTTGCCCCGCAGACCGCAGCGCTCAAACAGAGTGATGGACGGCAGAGTGAACTCCTGGAAAAACCCAGATGACGGCTCACTACAGCTTGAAATAGTGACGGCACACGAAGCAGCGCAGAAATATTAGCTAAAAAAGCTCCGAATCTACGAGAGAATTTAAAAACACCTACAAAGCCGACGGTCTGTAGCGACAGGATGGACGTCCCCTGGACGCAGCCCATTGACTTCAGGTCGGAGTAGCTCCCCTCTTCCAGCACATACAGTCTGCCGGTGAAGTCTGCGCCCTCAAATGCCAGCCAGCTGGAAGCCAATGACATAAAAAGACTCATTTGTGAGAACCATGCCCGTAAGATGTCAAGGTTAGTACTTTTGGGAATAATTGATGTCATTAATATGAGCTCTGCTGCCACATTTAGCGTGCTCCCAAACACCAAGAGTATACCTGCCGCTCAGAACCTTGCAGGACGCCACACAGAAGCCCTCCTGCAGGGACGCCACGCTGTCCTCCAGAACCATGTTGGAGCCTTGGAAAACCGGCTCAGAGAAAAGCTGCACCTGAGGCACAAAGGTGCATTCTCAGCCTTCCTCATGAACTACGCAACTGAAACTGCCTCGGGCACCTACCTTAAACTTGGCTGTAGTCTCAAAATCAGTCTGGAAGGAAAGAAGAGCTCCCTTAAACTCACTGAATGACATCAAAACTGAGAAATCAGAGGCTTACAGCTGCATTTGAACAAAAAAACAACATAATTTCTCAATGTCTCTGTATTCATTTCAGTCTCTCATGATGCATTAGCAATGACTCTTCACCAATTTGTACTTTTCTTGTTTATCATCTTTCCTTTGCTCCTTTTTTACCACCTTTTACACCTTTTCCTGCATTCCTCCAAGACGAGCTAGAGAAAATACAATTTCCCTCGGCTGTCCATTAATGTCAGGCTCTTTTCTGCCTTGTACACAGCTACCAGACTGCTGTCCAACACTGCTGTTTACCATCATCTGCTTTGGAGAATGAACAGGTCTTTTTTTGGGTGATGACTCATGGTTGTGACTCAGTCTCATGACAAGTATTTTCCCTATGTTCCTAGTGTTATTAGGATTTTGAAGGTTTTTCGTTCTGCCTGGAGATTACTTTGAATGTCTGGTTTTTAGTCACAGGCTAGAAAGCTGTGTTTTAACTAGCTGGCTTGATTAGCCAACCACAGGCTAACACAGGAAGTGAGAATAACTATTTAAAGGAGTAGTTATGAAAGTAGTTATTCAACTTGACTGAAACCACTTTTGAGACGTATCACAAGACAATCTGTGAAACAGGCGGTAAGTGGCGGGATTCCACCGTTCTTACCAGCACAACAGGCATAGCTGAAGCAATCCTGGGCTGCAGCGCCCCCCAGTCCTCGGGGCATCCGTACAAGCCTCTCTCAAGGATGTAGGATTCGCCGCAAAAGCCCGGCTCTTCAAATACAACCCAGCTGCAGAACAGAAGAAAGAGCAGAGGCTTTTCACTTTTCCGCAGAGACCAGAGTATGAAATTGCGGTTGCAGTGGCCTGGTGCTGCTCGCCCCTCCTGACACTGACGGGGCCTGTGTGCACTGCTAACACAACACGCAAGGCCTGTACAGGGGCTGCAGCCTAGCCAAGGCTCAGGCTACAGCCAAAACAACCCCTCTGAGTCCTGCCTCTTGAGACCAGAAGAAACGTTCCCCCTGATATTACTCATCATTTTGATCATCTCTTCCTCAGGTCCCAACAATCAGCATCTTTGTTCTGATGGAATAACGCTAATGCAATTTGCTGCTATTTTCAGCCTTTTTTATCTTTCAAAAAGGCTGAAAAACCAGCCGTTGTACCCAGTCCTTTTTGTGTGTAATAACACATGAGGCAGAATTCGGTTATGAGTGGTATTTGTTGGAACAGGTCTTGTGGTAAAACTCGCAGTGGAGCCAATGACGTGTTTAATTACACTGCAAAACAATGAGGAAGTGTGACGCCAGACAGCAGCACAAAGCTCCGGGGAGCGGCAGGCTGAATATCAATGAACTGTGTGATCTGTCTCGACCTGTCAGGATGGGCGTGGCAGCTTCTCCTGAGTTCAGACGACAGCTTTCCTAGGAGCTGAAAAAATGCAGTTCACTCACACGCCACCGATGACATCGAGCGACTGCGCCTTTGTGCCGTAACCCGTTTCTTCCATGTTTGTGACCGGAACCGTGATGTCGATGTCCATGCCGTCAAAATCTCTCTCCCTAAACAATTTGAGGTGTGGAGAGAAGAAACCCTGCAGCAGAAAAAAAAGAAGCTATATAGGGTCATGTTTATGATAAGAAAAATGTAACCAGTAGTTGGATGAAATGTGTATATACGCAGGCTGTCCACAAGACGCTTCCCAGTTTACTGCTAGTTAGGAACAGGAAAATGGAGAATGGATGAAATGTGATAACATCCCCCCCTTGGCCAAGGTATATATAATGACACACATCTAAGATTTAGCTGATTTTTACTTTGCAGATGTTCTCCAGAGGCCTAAATTGTTTTTGATGGAGAAGTTGGCTCTCAGCTGGCTATCACTGTGAATTTTAGATGGAAACTATCCGCTTCAACTGTGAGTTTATATGTATGAGGATTTTTTTCCCACCTCCTTTAAGCGGAAAATACTGCGCTCCTCTTTCCATCTTGGAGACCTTGGTTAACTCTCAGTTATACGGTAATTGAAACATGACATCGCCGGACATTTCGGCTAAATCTCATTTTACAAGCCTTCGGCTGCACTCACAGACAGAACTGGCTGCAGCGACTTCAGCCCGTCTGAGCCTCCCCAGTCGCTGCTGTCCCAGTATTCTCCTTCCTCCAGGATGTGCTGCTGTCCCTCAAACCTGGGCCCGCTGTAGCCCACCCAGCTGGGAGGAAAACAATACAGCAGTTAGACCCACAGTTTAAACCACTGTTGCATAACCTCAAATTCTCTGTCCTGGAACTCTGAGCAAAGACTATTTTGAGTCTGTACCGTAACGAAAATTTAAAAAAAACAGAAGACTCACATTCCTCCGATGATCTTCAAAGATCCCACAGATGTTGGATTCTTTGAGTCTGCAGCTTCACCTTCAGAAAAGCTGAAAATGCTGCTGTCAACCTCTATGCAAGACCCCTGAAAGCCGGGCTTTTCATACACGACCGCCTGCGACACAGAAGATCACATACTAGATTCATACTAGATCACATACTAGATTCATACTAGATCACATACTAGATTCAATTAGGTTGCAAATAAATGTGGTACAGCCAGTTTGTGAAGGAAACAGTCCTAACGTGCTTCAGAAATACATTTTTAAAATGTTTCAACTACAACACTCTATGCAAGGGTTGTATCATTTGCAGATTTGTAGAACAGAACATTTTTCAATACCTTGACTTCAGTGGCGTTCTCCACTTTGAAACCTCCCTGAAACAGAGATCATTTTGCCATCAGTCAGCAAACTGTAAATGTGACTGATCACTGATAATGTTCTCATATTTCCTGTAAAATGATAACTGCTGTACACAGAAAGGTGATGGAAAAAAATGAGCCACAATCCTAATAAATGGAACAGAAATGAAAGTCTATGATGTTGCTTTAAACTCCTAATTCAAATCCTGCAGATATTAGCATGTTAGCACAGCACTTTCTTGTTAGACCTTAAAAACAGCAATGTTATAATTATTGCATGTCACTAGAATAAATAAATAAATAAAACAAAATCATCTAAAATGCACCATTTTAAGAGGTCTTAGAGATCCAACGAACGGTGACGGGAAGCCCCAAGACTCTGGAAAAGGGTACTCTCCTTTCTCCAGCACAGCTAGCATACCCTGGAAGCCCGGGTCACTGAACACCAGCCACCTGAGGGAAGGAGAAACATCCACAGCAGCTTATACCTAACCTTTAAATGAAACACTCCTGTTGTTGCTATTAAATTCTGCATCGTGACCTTAAAAGTTTGTTGTTGTTTGCCAACTGAAAACCGAACAATTCCATTATCTTGAAAGTACATTTCAGCCCAGAGAGTTTTCTTATTGAAGTTCACCTTCAATACTCGCAATTTTTGAGAGAGATGGCTTCCCTCATCTCTCGACCTTATTTTAGGTCCAATATCAACTGTCAGAAAAGTGGTCTGTTGGAGAGAAAAGCTCTTGTGATGAGGAAAGATAAATCAACCGCCTCTGCCACTCAGCTGTTTTTGCGATGGGTACAAACAGGAACAGCTGCAGTGCAATTATTGAAAACTGCGCGGTGACAAGCTGGCAGAAACCAGCCGTAATCCTTAAAAAATGACGCAGGATGCATTAGCATTTCTCTCCTTTCCCAAAGGTTTTCCCTACCGTCCACCCCCTCCAGCCCCTTTTCTGACATGCACCAGCAGGATACACATTCCTGAACATGACCACAGATGGAGAAGAACCCTAACCCTGATTAAGGATAACGATCCCGCAGCTATTCACCCCAGACCGCAGAAAAGTTCAAGAGATATTCAAGATCTATGCTGAAAGAAAAAGGCCCAGCAGCTATTTAACAGACATACTTACACCCCAGAATACACCTGGATTGAGGCGGTGCTCAGCGGGATGCCATACGTGCCCGTCTCGATCGTGTCGTCGTGGTAAGACGTGATCCTGCCCCGGCCTTCCGGCTCGGTGAACAGATCGATGCAGGGGATGCTGTAGTCCTGCAGAAACAGTCGAATAAACACAGAAGTTACCAGGAGCGGCCTGCAGATCTCCTGTCGTCTCTCTGCAGAGCAACAGGTGGGATTCTTTTCATTCATCTGTTCTGTTTTTAGCACATCTGGAGTCCCGTTTTTTAACATTAATGGCAGGTTTCTATTCACCCAGACAGCGAGGCGGATGGAGCCAATCAGCATCGGCGAGCCGTCCGGGGGCTCCGTGTCTGCGTCGTTCTCTGCCCACACGTTGTTCAATTCAATGCCCCCCTCTTCCAAGGCAATGGTCCGTCCATGAAAGTCTGGCTTCTCATACAGCACCCAGCTAGAGACAAAACAACAAATAAAGAAAGAACATCATCTTATGACTGCCACATATTTACTATTATTTTCATCCACAGCTGTGTTGTTTAAAGGGAGCACCCGCATGTTATGGTCATTTGGAAAGACCACATAATTACCAGGACATGACAAAAAAGCATCAAAGAACCTATTTTAGAAGACCAGAACTGTTAGTATATAAAATTAATTTTTTTTCAGCGTGTGTTTAATGGGTAGGAGATGAATCATCTAAAACCTTACTGCAGCAACAACGAATAACATTTTGTTAGATGTGAAAAACCACTTTGGTTCACTCTCCATGCTTTTATTTTGTTAACTCAACCCCGAGATAGATTCATAAACCCGGAAGAGCAACACAGTTGTGCTCAAACCCACTAATAACACGGGTGAGACCTTCACATGCAGCGGTTCAGCTGGGCCACTCACCATCCTCGGACAACCTTCACAGAGATGAGAGCGGAGAGCTGCAGCCAGCTTGCGTCTGGCACGTCTCTGTAAATCTCGTACGCCTGGCCGCTGAACTGAGCTCTTTCAAACAGGACAATCTGCGTGGAGACACGGAGGAGGACACCGTAATCAGGAACACACAGATAAAACGCACTGTACGCTGCTTAGATGTGAACATTTGTATCCGGGTTCCAGTCACAAAAGTGAAGCCCATTTTGCATATAACTGAGGACAAACCAAATTAAAGCACGGTCCAGGAAAGAGCAAGAGTTTTTAAATAGGTACTACTAAGTAGACTGCAGTTCTGCAATCATGGAAAAACTGTTCATTATTGTAAACATAATCACATCCAGCTGAGAATCTGGTATGTTCACCCCCTAGAACACCACATGAGAAACAGATGTTTTCTCAGAACAAATCTCTCCTCTGGTTCTTTCAGGCCTCGCTGGGCACAGCCGGGCATAATGTACCTTCCCAGGGCGCTTGTGAAATCCTTTGGCTGTCCTTTTCTGCAACAGAGAAGCACAGAGTAAACGTTTGGACCAAGGATGTGCAGATGCCGACTGGAGTCGCTGGTGCAGCGGCTCTGTGTCCCTTTAATGTTCTGACCTTTATTTATACACATGCAGGGGCAACAGCGCCTCCATGGAGACACACACACACACACACACACACACACACACACACACGCACGCACACACACACACACAGAGGTCTCTGTGCATTTAAGATGCTTTAAGTTCTGCAGTTTTTGTTTTATTTTCTGTCTCGGCTGCAGAGCCGACAGTCATCTGTGGTTCATTTACAGAATCTATCCTACTGCATCTTCAGCAGGTGGGATGCTTTCAGACGCAATGTTGCATATGATTTCTGCAAATCAATAATAATGGAATTTTTTTTAGATCGCAAGCCAAAATTATACGTATTGTACAGATTTAATTAGCAGCAAGCTGCAGATGCATCAATAAAGAACTGGATCCTTTGGCTTTACGCTTCCAATAGTTCTCCTTTTCAATAAAACCCCAACTTTATAGTTATAAAATATAACTATAAGTAATAGCTCCCTTTTATCGTATTTAAAAGTGTGTGTGCTGCCCACTTACACTTACAGAGTCCTTGTGGTCAGTCAGTGTAGGGTGTGTGAGCGGCGCTTTCCCAGGAAAAGATGGAGGCGTAGCGTGAGGAATTCCTGGATTTGTTTGTACTGGCCTTTCTGTCTCCATTGCAGGTTGCTGAATGGACATTTTCCCAATAACCTGACACCAAAAATCCCCAAATATAATCAACACCTAAATTGTTTATGTTAAAAAAATCTTTCTCTTTTTATCTGGACCGTTTAGAGAAGACTAACCTTGTCCTGGAGCTGCTCCTGTTCTAGCACGTCCTGCGCTGGTTTTCTTCCTTCCTGGGGGAGGTACCTCTCTAAATAGTCGGGCAGCTTGATGTCAGTGAAGGGGGGAAGTGGAGGGTCTGAGTCATTAACCAGAGCTGGGGCTTCTTCTCGCTGGCTCAGGCCAGGGCTCTGCCGAGCCGCGCTCGGGCTCGGTGGGGGCGGCTGACATGAAGGTGGAGAGTTTGACTGTGGCACATTGCTAGGCGACACTTCCCCAGAGTTTGTACCCTCTGCCTGTGTTTGAACTCCATTCCTCTTCCCTTTTAGAAGAGAGGAAGTCAGGCTGCTCAAGACGCAGCTTCCCTCCAAGCGAGACTTCACTTTGACCTTCTCATCCTTCTCTTCAGTAACTTCCTCTTCATCGTTGATGTGGGTTTTAAGGCGCGACTGAGTATCCAAACTACTGAGCAGGAAGCTTCTATCTGACAGACTGGCCCTGACAGGCTTTTGGCCTGATTTTGACTCCATATTGTGTAATTTGTTGAATGTGCTTGCTGTCTCTAGGGTGTACTTAGGCTTTCTCAAGCCAATCTTAAACTCTTCTGGGTCAAAGGTCTTTTCAAAGCGGTCTTCTTTGATTGCAGGCAATGCAAAAGGTGGCTGTGGTGGCCCCAGAGGGTTGTGTTTACGTGGCGGAAGTGAGAAAGGTGCACAAAGATTCTTGATTTTCTCAACAAAATCGTCTTCATCAAACTCGGCAGAAGTGTCCAGAAGATTGCTCTCGCTTCCAGAGGAGTTCAGTTTGGGCGCAGACACTCTCAGCCTTTGTTTCGGGAAGTCAACATCCAGCCAGCTAGAGGGGACATCTTGTTGTCTGTCAGAATCCTCTTTGCTCTTCCCCCAAGAAAAGTTGAGCTTCTTCTTTGGAGAACGCTGGGCTGAACCTGAGATGAGCTTGTTAGCCTCTGGGGAAGCGGGGAGGTTCGGACATTGCCCGGGTTTGTCGTCACCCACTTCTACTGTTACAGTGAGGGGCCGCGGTTGCTGGGAGATGTCACCGTTGGCAACAGGTGAAAGTTCATTTGGTGTGGAATTTTCTGTCAGATCGTTGTCATCAGGCTGCGGCTCCATTTTTCCTACACCTTTGAGTGAGTCCGTCTTAATCAGCGGCCCTGGAAGAACAATCACCTCTTCAGTGATCTTGCCTTCGAAGGGCCCAGACTTGATGACTGTAGTGTTTTTTTCGTCAGTGTGGCCCGCTCCCTCATGGCTGTCAGACTTGGGGGCAGAAATAAGAGCAGACTCTTTAACGGATGAGTCACCGGCTTGTGCAGTTATCAGCGGCAGAGCAATGTGATTAACTTGAACAGTCACTTTCTCCGAAGCTGGGGTTGCCTCGGTTGCGGGCTTTTCAGCGGCTAATTCGACATCATTAGCTCCATGCCTGCATGAGTCACTGGGTGAATTATCCATCTGTGCTACAAGTACAGAATGGGCCTGTTTTTCTTCCGTAATTGATCCAGTTCTTTCTGTGGATTCTGTTGCTGGGCATTTCTCTGCCTCGAAGAGCTTTCTATCACCTTTGGTCCCACCTACGGTCTCATTCATCCGTCCAGCAGCTTCAGCTCCTCGTGAATGCGTCATCGTCATCTCTCCGTCTTTCTGTGCAGTCATTTTCAATCGGTCCGATTTTGTTTGTTGTTCGTCCCTAATTGTCTGTGGTTCTTCTGTGTTCTTGCTGTCATCGTCCATGGCACCACCCCCTCGTGTCTCTGACGTACTCTGCACCGCGTCTAGTGGCGTCGACAGCTGCTGCGGTGTCTTGTTCTGTGTTTTTTCAGTCGGTTGATTAGTCGTGTCAGACTTGTCCGCGCCCTCGTTCTTAGAGTGACTTATCAGTTTAACGTTCTTGTGTGGCTCCCGTGTGTTCTCTACATCATTTTTAATCAGTTCCATTATTTGCCCTGCACGTTTTTCTTCTAAGGGGACTTTGTCTGACCTGGACTGAACTGGTGGCTCCTGCTTCTGTTTGACAGCAGGCAAAGAGGAGGAGGGGGCTGGAGGTTCTCTGCTGGCCTTGGAGGCCTCTCCCTCTTTCTGTGTGACAAAAACGCTGTTCCCTCCAGTCTCCTCGTCAATACAGGTCTTTGAGCCAGTACCACAAGCAGCCATATCGGGTTCATCTTTGTTGACAGATAGTTCAGGCTCCTGTCTGCTAACGTTCTCATTTATGACTGAAGAATGTTCCTCTTGTTTCTCTAGTACCTTGATATTCTTGTCAGGCTGTTCATCTAATGAACTTCCTTGTTGTTCCTCTGTACCTTTGAAGAAAAACGCTGTATCTTGGTCTTGATTTATGGTCGTGTTTTCACCATGAGGTGTGGTGGAATTTGTCAATTCTTTGCTTTTCCTTCTCTTAGAGCGGGAGGCTGTTCTACTAGGACCTTTAGACTGTGGGCTAATGTTATTGGTCATTTCTTCAGGCTCACCTGGCCCTTTAGCTGCAACACCAGCTTCCTTTATCACGCTCTGATCCGTTGTTTCAGAGGCTACAGTTTTATCTACAGTGGATCCTGTTGGCTCGTTTACAGAAATGCTAATTTTCTCCCCTGCAGGAACAGCATCCAGTCCTTCTGGTTTTAATGCTATCTCTGACTTTGCATTTGTTTGCATCTGTTCTTTAGCATCCAGTCCACCCTGACTGTCTTGTCCGGCTGACTTTGTTGCGCCAGATGTCACATATGTGGGGGTTTGTGGAGACATTCCTGTCATTGCTGACTGTGGAGGTAGCGCCGCAGCGTCACGTTTTTCAGACACTGCCATGAATGGTCCCGCTTGCTCCTTGATCGTGCTCAGCCTGTCCCTGCAGGGCGATGCAGAACTAGACCTTGCTTTAAGATGGTGGTCAACGGGTCTCGACCTCTGGTCCAACACCTCGAAACTCGCTTTCAGCCTCTGGTGGGCGTTCCTCACTGGAGAGGCATCGGCGCTCCTGGGGGTTTGAAAAGACTGTTTGGTGACCCCCCCTGCAGGGTGCTCAAACAGACTGATCTTATCTGCAATCCGGCCAGCAACTGGTTTACGATCCTCGTTTATTTTCTTCATGCCGTGTTGTCTGTGAGATAAAAGTAACATTTAGATATAACCCTGAACAAGCGTTTCACCATTAGTCAAACACATATGTGTGCATGTTTAGTACACTGTCATTAAATCGGATCAATATCTGAATGGAGTGCACATAAGTGTTCGTCATAGGTGTGTCCTCATCTTAAATCTGGTCTGTTTATCTTATCTCTACTCTGCAGCACAAATCCTGGAGCACAGATCTGCTCTTTGTGTTGTGACTCACTGCATTTTTCATCGTAAAACACCAATAATCTTTCTACCCGCAGCAGTTCAGCCAGATTCTTTACTGTGAATATTGTGCTTAACAAAATGTGCATCTGATATTGTAACATGTTGGAAAATTTGGTTTGAAAATATAGCATTTTATGATTACAAGACACTTATACACTATTTTATGAGATAGGTCAAACATTAACCAACAAAGTAACCTCGCTGCTTTTTGTCAGCACATTCCAGGTCTTACCTTGTGCTATTCTCTGAATTGGGCTTCTCCTTTGCTTCATCTTTGTTTAGTATTGCCTTTGCGTCCTGATTATCTCCCACTGGACTTTTTATAGGATTCAAGCGCACATTCTTCGTGAAAAGTTTCACCTCGCTTCGAGAAACCTTCAGACTCCTGCGTTTGGACTCTGGCGTCTCGGTCTTCCTCTCCACCTTGTAAAGACTGTCTTCATCCTCCATGTCTCCGGACCCATCAATCACGCACAGCACAGAGCCTTGGCTGACTGAGTTTGTGTCCTGAAAGTTGTTGTGCTTCTTGGCTGTGTCAGGACAGGAAGTGTCACCCTTTCCTAGTTCAGGTAAGATCTGAGAGGAGGGGTTGTGCTGGGGGGAGGAGCTTGCAGGGAAGTCCTCAGTCTTTGCAGTTTTGCCCTGAGAACTGGTCCCTGAGCTACCTGAAGATGGTCCCTCTGGGACATTTTCAGCGCTCTGTGATTTGTTCTCATGGGGGCTGGTTCCTTTGTCTCCTACAGAGTTTTTCCTCACTTTCCTCCTGGCTGCATTCTTACGGCCCATCCTGTCTGCTCCTGTTTGCACTTTCTGGTCCTCAAAGTGTGAGCCTTTGTGTGGCTTCAGCGACCCTCCTACTAAGGTTCCGTCTAGCCCAGTCGTGGGCGTTGCATTTGTCCTTTTGCTCTGCCCTCTTTCTGCAACCGATACCTCTTGTGAATCAGGGCTCAGTGATAGTTTTGCTGCACCGGTAACCTTCAGGCTTTGGGGTATTTTTGTGCGGACAACTTCCTGTCCAACACACCTGTCTATGCCACACTGAACCACGCTAGTTTCCTCCAGGTACACGTGAAGCTTCCTGCCTGCATGTGCCTGTATTTCACTCAGTGCCTGAGGCTGAATGTGGGCAGGTGAGGGATCTGTCACATGATCTGCATTTTTCCCAGGATTCCCACTCACTAAAGTACTGCTGCCGCTCTTCTCGCTCTCCTTGTCCTGCCCTAACCTCTTCTTCCTGCTTTCCACAGACTCCTCCCTTCTTGGTTCTGCTTCAGCTGTGCTGACCACAGCGGCTGACTGCGTGGCGTCCTCCTCTTCCCTGGCAAAAACCACTCTGGGGAGGTCTGGTGGATCCGGATTGGAGCTTGGTTCCCTTTGTTCCTCCTCTCTTTGTTGATCTTTTCCCTGTGATCTCACAGACCCGCCACTCTCCCCTTCTAGCTCTGAATACGGAGCCTGCTCACTAGGTGCAGAAGCGGTTTCAGTGGGACTTGTAGGACTCTTTACCCTCCACGGCGACAACCAGCTCCCAATACGTCCCAAGACCCCAGTGCTGGGCTGCTCCTCGGGGCTCTCAGACTACAAGAAGAGAAAAACTCACATGAATGTTTAAACATGCCCTGGTTGTTAAGTAACATGCATATTTCAAATACACATCCGCACAATTATGAACTGACAGCTGACATGTAGTCGTGCAAATATCGTAAACTGTCGATGAACAACGACAGTCAGGGCAGACTTGTGATCTGCTAAGTATGAGTTGTTCATCCCGAGGCATTTTGACAGTTTTTCATGCATTCTTCAGCATAGCAAAGACATGCAGAGGTACTAATAACCCATAATCTTACCGTGGAAAATACCATATCATTCAGATTCTTTATGTAGGTTGTGAACATGATTTTGCTTTAAAACAAATACTCCTGAAGAGCATAAAACACAATCAGAAAGAATTCCACCATCAGAGAAAATAATCACAGAAGAAAATTGCATTAGTCTCCTCTAACTTTTAGCAGTTCTACCTAAAAATCACCTCACCTTTAGTAAATAAACACTTCTTCTCACTCCGGACCGTCAGATGTCATTACAGAAGAAGAGATTCGAAGCTAACTGAAAAACACGGTCCATCTGTAGTCCTTATTATGGAAGAAAAAAAAAAGAAAGCAACGGAGACGGACTGGCAGAAGAGTTATGGGCGCAGATGAAGTTCTACCCATCCAGCAGAGCGCACGCAGCCCAGCGGTTAGATGATGCCTTTAGGGACTCCTCGTAAAGTCCTAATACAACGGTCAAAATTACTAACTGGTGATTTTAATTCTAAGCTTTAATAGACTTTCAAGTATGAAATATAGTATTATATGTAGTGTATATATTGATTAGCTTTGTATGGTGGACTATATGGCAATAAATATTTATTTCGTACATTGTTTGTTCTATTTTTCGTTGACGAAAGGGTATAACATATGTATTTTAATGATCATGAGGAGGAAAATCCAAATGTTCTCTTACTTTTTTAGCAAAATACAAAATGATTTGAACAGTAGTCCTCAAATGACATAAATAAATGGAAGGAATATGCAAGTTTGAAATTGGGCTACAAATTTATGACCGGAATAGCCTGTCCGGTCAGATTACAAGCGAGGGATCAAAATTCCTACACTAGTTTAGGGTGTGAACACAGCACAAAGGCTGTTTCCAAACAGACTATGCCAGGGGAAATGACGCACCGACTGTGTGGCGTTTCAGAGCATGTTGAATTCTGCAATTCTTTTTTTTTTTTTTTTGTTTTGTTATTGTTGTTTGTTTTCCAACCGGCGAGCCTTGTTATACTTGGCGCGCAACTCAAGCCAGTCTTTTCAAGCCAGTCTTTTCAACCCTTCATTCAACGCTGATTCGTTGGCTCTCACTGTGCGTAACTGTATTAATCATTCAACAACAGCATAAATCCCTTCGAGTTGAGCTCTCCACCACCCCCCCCCCC
>BJFM01002447.1:125962-139151 GCA_016586285.1 Arothron firmamentum
ATCTCTCTCCTTTTTCTCTGGTTCAAACAAACAAAGGCCATCTTCACATTTCCAATCAAATTGCCTGTGTAGTGGATTTGAGAGAGTGGCGGGGGCCATTGTTTGGTAATCTGCAGCAAAAAAGAGAAGTGATGTTGAGTCTGGATCTTTGCTCCATCAGGATTAAGCTGGTATTTTTCTGTTTGCTCTCTTTTTTTTGTTGCCTGGCAGAGAGAACAACTCTGCGATGGCTTTAACGAAAATGTTATGGGTCGGATTCGCCACCAGCCATGCACGATGCGGGTCCGTCTTAAGGTGTACCCAGGTGTCGGTTCTGAAGCCCGCGGCACTGATGTTGTTTGCTGCTGGGAATCACATCCCAGCTCCCGCACCACTTCCCCCCCTGCCCTCTCTCTGCCCTCCTCCGGTCCCTCTGCACCCAGGCTAATACCTGGCTCATTACACCACTATCGATCGGCCCTCGCTTCACACCAAAGGGCCGAGAAGTGCTCTCCTCCCCGTGTTGCTTGTCAATCTCTTCCCCTCATGTAGGCCTCTACAATCTGTTGTCAATTCTCTTTTTTCCCCCGCTTTAAACCAACTTCAAACCTTGGGGTTTGGGGCGACCTGCTGTACCCTTATCAATCCAGCATGCTTTGATGTGCCTGTTGCACCTTAAAACCTGTGTGATTGGTGTGTTGTTTATTCCACATGTTTTTATGGAAGTGCATAGGCAGCATGTCTGAAAATGTGTTCAAGAGCACCACATGATGAGCACCTGCACAGATGTTTGTGCTAGTGCAAAAAGCAGAATTGGGGAAAATGAGCAGCCTACCTTTTGCAGCATTGTGAAGGTTATTGTTTCAAAGACTCCTGTGTCTGACTAATTTTATTCATTTTTTTATTTACCATTGAGAAAAAAAACATAAATTTGAAGCTGTGTCAAAAAAGCAACTCTCCACTTATTTAAAAATAGGCTTATATGTTTCGTTTAAAGCTGATTTTCCAAAGAAGATTTATTTATTAAAATCCAGTTGCCTTTTTTGCGGGGCAGGGGGCTTGTTTCATTTTCAGAAGTATAAATAAGCTTGCCCTTTTCTTAAAAGGGAATTGCATTTATTCAGCTACAGTACCCCAGCAAGGGGTCGTCTGCACTTTGACCCCACAACTCACAAGCTGCATCGCCTCTTTAACCATAATTGCTTACATACCATGTGACACCATGCTTCTTCACTCTCCATTTGCGGCCGGGGCTGTGAGTATCCCTCTGGTTTACAGTAAGACCTGGGTAATTGAGTATGCTGTTGGAGGCATTGGCGAGGTGACGCTCCGGTCTCCTGTTGCTACCCAGGTTAGCTACCTCTGACCTCCCACTACCGCTATGTCTTTATTTCACGGCTGACAGAAGAAGTGCCAGAGCTGCTCCAGCTCGGGTGATTTATGACCAGCAGCTGCTTGTGCAGCTCATGACCCACACAGCTGGGTGTCAGATGTGGTCTCCCTATAAGGAGAAACATATAGCCCAACATCAGTGGAGGACCGGACAGAGAGGGGGTAGAGCAGAGAGGGCCCAGACGAACAAAAAGAGAAGAAGCAGATGAGAACGCATGAGCGCAGAATGGAGAGAAAGCCAAAAAGGAAGAGGTTAAACTGCAGAAAATTAGCAGAGGCTGCAGGTAGCCCTGACACAGAAGCAAAGTGCGACATGCGGTGCGAGACAATTGATTTGAATGCAGGGGCTAAGCTCGGCATTGATTTCTGCTGGTGTGGAGAAAGCAAAATGTTTGTATTATTTCATAAGCCAATTAGCTGCAAGGAGACTTCTTCCCCTGTGCGCCTATTGACCTGCAGTCGGTGGCTACAGCTTTATTGTCACAAGGCGCTCTATAAAAGATCAATAACAGGCGGGTGATTGGATTATGGGGTAATCAATGCATTGTACTAATATATCTCCAGCGATTGCAGATCACTGGCTAATAGGAGGCCTTAGAGAGCCGTAATGACATCACTGGCAGCCAGGAAGAAGGGGGCACCTTAAACCAAGTGTGGCCTGGACGTATCGATGCGATCTCACGTGCAAACACACTGGTCCAGCAGTCCACTTTGGTGCAGGATGATGGATTGATTTGCTGGGTTCCTCAAACTGCTGAAGAATAGCACTACCAGATGGCGCGCAGAAGCTCGCTCAGAGGAGACCATCATCATCATCATCGTCATCATCATCATCATTGACATCGTCATCATTAGGGACCTGTCGCAATCACAGTGACAGGACTTCGATCCGATCTGTGTTCGCTATGGCAACATGTCTGGAGAATGTGAGGCTAACGGGCCTCTCATGCTAATTTCCTTATACTCTTTAGTGTCTCATTAAATGCTCTGTTTAAGATGCATTTAAATTATTTATCATTACAAAAATATTTGAGTTTGAAAATACTTTCACTTAGTTTAATTTGGAATTTATTTTAATCCTTTGCTGAAAAAACCCCGCTGTCTTTAGCTTTAAAATGCTTTAATTTAAGCAAGAGAAACTTTTTTATTCTCATTCTACTCGAAATTTGGAGTGAAATTGGAAGAAATAACAGGAAAAAAAAAAAAAAAAAAACCCCAGCCAGCTTATAAAGTTGCCAATTGTCTGCACAACGGTGGGGGGGAACGTGACTGGCAGGCTAATCTTGTTAGACACTTAGCACCAGAATGCTGGAGAGTAATGATGTAATGACAGTGATGAACCTTTTCAAAACTAATTATGTGTGTTCATCAACATGCGTCGAGTCTTTTAGTGTAATTAAATGACTGATAGCCGGCAATTTCTCCACTGACCTTTGCTATTTCCTTCTGCTTTTAAATTCTCGCTGATATCAGCACTCTCTTGCTTCTTTCTCAGCTGTTTTATTATTTTTTTTACCTCCCTAAAGAGGAGAGAAAGTCAAATGAATGAGACGTGGTTTAACGCTTTAAATCCTTTGTAAGGTGCCTTTGTTTGGTTTCTTCTTAGCTGCTTTGTCCTGTCTCTCCTGCTCAAATACACGGCAGAGACATCATCTGGTCTTGCAGACTTGTGCTGGGGGGGCGGCGGGGACCAGTGGCAGCGATCCTGTTTGCTCAAGAGTTTAAGAGGTTTTTGTGTGACAAATTGTAAGAGAACCATCATGGGATCTAGAAGGGCAATAGAAACGGAAAGACACTGGCCTAGATCATCTTATTTTCATGTTTACTATTTTTACTCTAGTCAATTTTACTTTAATTCACTTAAATTTTCCTAAAATTCTTAGTTGTCTGTTTGTTTTTTTAATTGTGTAATAAATAGAATTCTAAGTGTTATCCTGATGTAGTTGACAGTGACATCATCAGCAGCCTTGGTGCGTGCTTCTCACTATTCTGCTTGTTTAAGTGCCCGTTCAGAAGCTGCTCCGTCCCGGGGGGCTCCCTTTTTTAGCCATCAGCCCCGTCCAGAGCGCTAATCAGAACACAAAGCGGAGGCAGCGCTCCATGCGCTTATTAGCCGTCATCCCAATCTTCCACCATGTCCAGCTCTGACATCTACACGGGCACTTAATTCCCATCCTATTATGTTCTTATGCTTCTATAGCCTTCTAATGAGACGAGAGAGGAGAGTATCAGGTTGTGTCCATTGATGCGGCAGGACCGGCGTGCATGGACTGTGTGTGATTGCAGAGCCCTGAGCCATCTGCCCACCACGAGAACACGCCACGTAATAACAGAATCATGACCGTGGAGATCAGGGCCCCAGCAGGGAGTCTTGTATTCATGGAGCTTTAAAGGCAGTCATCCAACGCAGATCCGACACGCCCAGCTCATACCTCACTCACCACTTCTTTATACCCTTGATACCCCCACCCTGGTTTTCTTCCTCCCGGAGGCTGTGGGCTCCAGGCCCTGTGTTGCCACGGGTGACGTGGCCGCTGAGGTCAGGGGAGCTTGTTGGAGGTGAGGTTCAGACAGCGGGCCCATCTGATAGGACCATCTGGACGAGTGACCTGACATAATTAGTTATTAATTCTTCTGGAGAAGAAGTGGAGGGGGGAAGAAGGGTGGAGGGTTGTGGAGGGGGGGTTTGTAATTATACACAGCTAACACTCGTGCTGCCGCTGAGGACTGCAGCTTCAGACGCGGAGGGAAAGCTCAAGAAGGATCATTGTGGCCATGTTGTTTACTGGGCATGTAAAGATCATGGTAGGACCATGCATAGGGTCCAGGATGTGACCCGTCCTATGTTGAGCTGCAGTGTCCTAATTAAAGTTAGAAGACGAAGAGTTTGCAGGTAAAAGTATTTGGGAAGAAGGCAATAGTTTACAATATTCTGTTTCTGCAATTTCTTAAAAGTCACATTTGTGGAGAGCAAAACCAGAACTGGTGCCTTTTGTTTCATGTTTGCTCCCAGCTTTGGGGGTGCAGAGAGGCCAGGGCAACACGTCAAAACACTCTGCATGCTTATTGTTTAGCTTAACATTTGAGGATTTTAGTATTGTTCTTTAAAAATCAGAAATCTTGAGCTCTTCTGGGGGAAGACTGTGGCGGGTCAGTGTCAGCACCGCTGCTGCGGCTGGCCCCGCCGCCTCCAGCTCCAGCTCCACCTCCACCTCCACCTCCGCCACTGCTGCGGCTGCTGCAGGGGAATCTTCTCATTGGCATGCAGGAGGTGACTCTGTGCTATGGAGCACTGGCACCCTCTCGGGGGACCTGCTCTTCGCTCTTGCCTTTCTCCTTCTCTCTCCTTGTCTGTCTGACGCGCTCACTCCCTCTCACATTGCCCCACGCCCCACACCCCCCACGCAGCTGTCACAAATATCTGTTCGCCACGAGTGCTGTGGGGGATCGTAGGAGTGGAAGAGCGGGGCTGATGTGCCACTTTAGAAGCAGAAGATTTCAAAACAGGACGCCTAGAAAGCCTCTCATGAGAGCGGCTGAACGTATCTGAAGATTCGTGAGCGGCGGGAAGCGTGCCTATCGTGCTGATGTTGGCGCACACGGGGATTACACTTCCAGCAATTCATTTAATAAAGACATATATTCAATTGACTTGTTGGACTGGCGTATCGGTTTAATGAAATTATTTAAGCCAACATGGTAAGCGGTGTGAAATGCAGCATCTGAAATCGGCTTTGGACTGATCTTGGCAGATCTCTGGCGTGTTTACAGCACAGGAGCAGCGAGTTGCAAACAAACACAAGTCCTTGGCATGGGCCTGAGGAGCAGGAAGACACTTTGGGAGGAACAAAGACGTCCAAGAGAGAGAGAGAGAGAGGGAGGGAGGGAGGGAGGGAGGGAGGGAGGGAGGCGGACTGGGTCCTGCATGGCTCTGTGCTCTTGGCAGGGCTGGAAGCAGCCAGGACAGTGCTGATACCAACCAGCCTCAAGCTGTGGCCAAATCAAGCGTGAAATCAGGAACAAAGGGATTCACGGGATTGGAGGGCATTAAACTCACGCTGTCTGAACCCGGGTGGTGTGCGCACACGTGTGTGTGTGTGCGTGTGCGTGTGTGTGTGTTTGCGTGCGCGTGCGTGCTAAGGATATTCTACAAGTCTTTTTGAAAAGCCTTATTGCTGAGGGATTAGTATGTTTGAAATTGAATGAATGAATCTTTATTTCAAAGAAGAAAGAGAACAATGATAACAAAATTAAAAGATATATAACACTACCTCCTTGACTTATACAGGCTCGATCATTAAAATAGATTATTATTGTGGGCACAGTATTCAACACTTTTTTATTATTTTCTTGACTCTTTTCTGAAGTATGTATTGTGAACGACTGAATCATTGCGACCAAACAACATGATCTAAACATCATCTGCAGATAATATAGATTTCAATACTTTCAAGACTCTGAGAAATGTCATTACTATATAGAATAAATAATTCTGGATCTAGAACACTAGAAGAGATCCTTGGGGTACTCCGCGGGTGATTTCCAAGCCAAATGAATTAAACTATCAATTGATGCCTGTCTTTAAATAACTCCTTCCCTAATTCAACCACACCTTTCTAACGTCTAACTCACATATTAAATGGAGCTTTTCTAACACTGGATCTAGGATTGGCATCAAGAGTGTTTCCAGAATCTTGGCAAATTGACGAATCTCCAGAATTATTACACGAAATTGACTATTTCTGATGGACAAATTGTGGATGTGTGTGAATGGTTTGGCAATAAATTCATTGATTTCTATCAACATACTCTACTTCATTCTAAAATTTCTAATAATGCTATGAAATGCATTCCACAAACCTTTTATATCATTGGATTAATTATTTATTAATTTATTATATTATTCCTTTTTACATTTCCTCATAATTGAATCCTCAACAACAGACTTGTTTTCCTTCACTTTTAAACTAAAAGCTTTATCAATGAACATGTTCACACCCCCGACTGTTGTGTTATTTATGTTCCATACTTTACATAATATCCATCTGGATTAACACCCATTCTCTTCCCAGAGTTAATCCCTCTCTCATATGGCTATTAAACTGATTGGTATTTTTAAATTTCCTGATATATTTTTTTAAAATTAGTTTCCATATAGGCTGCTTCTGTTGAGGCGGATGATTGTAAATTATTTTCTGGACCAATGTCATTCTCACTTTCTTGTTATGTGCAACTCTGTTTTTCCATTTTCTTCGACCGTTGATGAAAGCTAATCAAACTTTTCTCCTAATGGTGATAAAAGAATGCATAACTTGTCATAATAATGGCGCGCTTGACATGGATATTTGGTGTACAGTCAGTAGGTTTATGTAAATTTCATGGTTTTCCGTCCACACTGAAGTGTTTTTTTTCTTCTCAGGTGTTGGTTAATGTACACACTTGTGTATTTTGTTTGTTTTTTACACTTCTGTTTCTATTTTTAAATAACATGTCATCAGTGTGAGAATAATCACAAATATATTTTCAGGTTTGTGGTGCCTGATTTTTAGATCCAGCATGCTTTTGTGCTTAAAATCTACATCGTTTAAAAAAAGGAGTATTGTCAGAAAATTCATTAGAATTTAAATTAACTTGGTGTGTTTATTTATAATGGAATGCTTTCTTGAGATGTGTAAATGCACACCATCTTTTATTAGTATTTAAAAGATAATCTATAGTTTTACTTTTATGTCGCTGCTCTAAATACTCATTTTTCAACCACACCAACTTTTTTTCCCTCAGGCTTTTGAAAATGCAACAATGAGGAATGGAGAGAAAATAAGTTGAGGGGTGTGTGGAGAGGTGCAGAAAATGCATTACTGATTTTTTAAATTGTTGGCAATTATCCGCCTGTTCTCTAAGCAGCATTCACCATGTGACACGACACAAAGATGGACCTTATTTCCTTTCCACTTTGCAGAATGACCTCAGTTTCCCAGCTCAGCCAATCAGATCGACCTCAATATCCTGGTCCAGCCGATCAGAACATCTAAATGTGTTCTGGTACAATAATGAGGTCTGGTGCAGAGGTGTCACTAAATGCTCCGGTTCAACGATTTTCCCAGGTCCTGTGCTGTTTGTCCTTGCTGACTCATTAGCTGACCAGTGGAAACACACGCTCTTATTGCTGTGTGAGACGTTGAGTGCACAGTGAAGAATCCGTTTTTACACTATCGCTGTGTGTTTGAGGTGACTTTACACACTGTGTTTCCTGTTAAAAAGAAGAATCATCTGGAATTAAAACAATTATAAGATGCTAGTTCTCTCCTTAAGGGGCTGTAAAGCACGCAGGAAAGGAGAACATGTTGAAACGTTTTCCTCCGCTTTGCTCTGAAGCGGCTCCATAAGGATGACTCTTTACTATATGCCAGGTTGAATTATGGAGGCACTAGTGGGGGAACACTTTAATTGATGTATGAATATGCAATTGTGCCTCATTCCAGGGCCTGAAATCAATCAAGTAGACGTTCGGGGGCTCTTCTTAGCCTTCGCCACCTGCACCCTCTCACTCTGTGGTTGTTTGTGATGTTAGGCTCTATTCTATCTTTGCCGTGGTAGAGAAAAAGGAGGAATCGGGCCCCTTCTATGGTTTACCACCACCTTGAGTCGACTACACGACACAGACCCTCAGCTTCTGCGAATGTCTCACACACAGAGTAAAAATGCAGGTTTTTGCATTTTTTGCCATGTTTTTCATGACTGGGGGCCGTTCAAAATAAGGAATTAAGACATCTGTTTTATTTTTAAGCAAATTTAGTCATATCTAGTGACCTTTTTGTATTTTAAACTACTGAAAGCTGCCTTTAATTCATAACTGTTAGCTTTAAATAACAATAGTGAGTAATGCACATACACTGCACAGTTTTGATTTACTGCAGCACAAACGAAAAGAAAAATGTGATCTTTGTGCAGCTGGATTTTCACTTTTGGCACAAAGGTAGATATCTGAAGCTCATTTGAGTTTCAGCATTCAGTCAGATTTCCTTACAGCTGGAGCTATGGCTCAAACTTATAACTTATAACGTATAAAAAATACATTGCTAGACCCATATTTTTGCAGTGGGGTGTTGTGAACTTATTGGTTTTCATGCTGAATTAGGTTTAATTATCCATTTGTTACATTTTGTAGTCAGACTAACACTCTTCATGCTGCTTATCGCTGATTTAATTATTATCTCTGACTTAAACTGAAGAACTTCCTGTTCTAGCTTTTTCTAAACTTTCTGAAATCACTTTTATTTAGAAGCTGCAGCTGGCTGGATGGGCAGATTTATGGATGGCCGGATGGATGGATGGGTGGATGGATGGATGAATGGATGTGATTTTCTAAAAGCTTTGGGGGTTGGGGGAGAGGGCGGCTCAGAGAGGATCTTGGGGTGGGTGTATGTGCGTGTAAATCTGGGCAGCAGGCCCAGTATTTGTCCACATTTGTATCCAGCGCTGCATGTGAAAGCCTTCTGGGCACATCACGCAAAATCCCCCCATGTGTGGAAGTGGAAAAGAAAATGTGATTATGAAAGTATCTCAACAGTAAACACACACACTCCTTCACACATGCAGCTTTACTCAAAGCAGGCTGATGTCAGCAGCACAGCTCCTCCGCCTCCCGAAACAACAGCCACGACGGTGATATCTGGCACACCATCACATGGGAGTGTCAACAGTGACTGATGGGGGGGCTCTGCATCCAGGCCCCGGACTGATCCCACGTTGCTCCCAGCACAGACAGCCAGAACAGGCAGGCAGACAGGCAGGCCGGCTCAGCGATACAGGCGAATATATTAAAATACATGGCAGGGAAATTACAGCCGAGCAGAGGTCAGATAGGCTGAACGTGTCGGTTCAACTGCTCCGAACTTTGGAAAAGTGCTGCTGAATGCAGCTTTAACCAGCTACAGTGGCCATTTGCGGTTGTAATTAACTGTAAACGGTCTAAATGTATGCATTTAACAGGATCTGTCAAATATCCTGGTCTAAATTACCCAAATATATGTGTTTTAAAAGATTGAATGAGAATTCAAACCTAGCGCTTCATCTCAAATTAACCTTCACGAATGATGCAACTGCGTATAACAAAGGGAAAAAAACAAACATTAACTCCCAGTCCCACGGACCTGTCTCAGTGGATGGTCAGCAGGCTGAAAAAACCGGAAGGACAGCTCTTCCTCATTTGAGTCAAAGCATTTTCTTAGCTAACAAAATTAGCAGAGACGCAGCCTGTTTGTTTCCACTGGTATTAAGCTTTACTGTAAGCCTTTTTTTTCTTTCTTTTCGAACCAATTAATAAATAAGCACTTCCTGTTCAAAAGGTCATTGCTTGATGACATTTACATCATAAATTAAATACTAAAACAGACATCCTTCTCTTATTAAGATATGTTGTTTCAATTATTTTAAACCATTAGGTTGCCAGTACACACACACACACACACACACACACACACACACACACACACACACACACACACACACACACACACACACACACAGAAACAGATGTGGTAACAGCTGCATGTGCAGCAGCAGCTACAGATCTCAGAGCAGAGCCTACATAATGCTAATAAGTCAGTTGAGTGAGGTAGAAACAGAAAAAAGAAATGCCTTGACATGAAAAGGTATCAAACAGCTGCAGGTTGATTCATGCGATGCTGATGTGCGTGAAGAAAATGCAAATGTATTGATTTGTTCCCTGCATTCTGCACACATTAAAACAGCTGACCGGCATATATTACACTGTGACTTACCAGAGGCATTTTTTCTTTTTCTGTTTTTATCTCCAACACGTGCCCTTCAAACAGGTCTAATTGGATGGAACCGGCAAAACATCAAATTAAAAATAGACACATACAGAAAAACAGTCCACCAACAAATAAATACCAGCAAACACTGACATCTTACAATAGTGAAATGTCTTCCCCTCGCTGCACCTCGTTGCTCAGTTTTTAGGTGAAGGGGCAATGCAACAACAAGTTTTCTTCCTGCCTTTGGAAACCATGTCTGAGACAGATTAACCCACGCGCCCACTGATGCGTGGGGGCGTTTGGAACAGCATGGCTTGATGTTTAACCACACTCTTCTACCTCACCTCTGAGGACGGGTGATTCAGTACCCCGCCGTCGGAAAAGTAACGTATCCCTACGCAGTGGAGCAGGACGATGCCTTGCTAAGTGAACATAGCCAAAACTCAATTTTTAAACAGTAGTCCGTGTCGTCTGGTGTCTGTGAAAAAGGTTCACCATTGTGCTGAATTAGCCACCAAGGACAAATCAGTCCGGTCAGAGTAAAGCGGTCAGTGTTTCCGTGTGTACAAAACACCACCTTTCTGGAGACCAGGCCCTCTTTGCAGCAGATTTTGTCAGCTCCCATTGGTTATGATGACTGAGGTGGCCTTGTGTCCCTGCATCTGCTCCGCCTGCATCCTCACATGGGATGCCATGTCGTACTGCACCCCCCCACAAGCCAGGCCTGAGTAACTCCTCAGGCTCTCTGCATCGTACAGGTGCTCCAGGGAGTAGCCAGCCAAAGCGTAAGCTGCCTGTCTGTCCAGGTTCTGCCTCTCCTGGGGTGGGTAGATCAACGGGCTGCCCTGAGGCTGCGGAGGGTGGGGTGACAGATCCGGCTGCATGTAGTCTTTGGTGAGGGAAAGGCTTGACCTGGGAATCCCGTCTGAGCTGGGGCTGCTGAGACGGGACAGAGACGCCGGGCTTTTTGTGTTCTCGTCGTCATGTGAGCCGAGCGCTTTGATGACGTCCCGGTGATGGAGGCGTTCGGAGGGGAGGTCGATGCTCGGAGCGCCAGGACCCCGGCAGACCACGCTCGGCATGGTGAGCTGGGAGTGGTGGCCGAGTGAGGAGGTGAAGCACGGACTGTGCGCTTTAGAAAGTCCCAGGATTTCTACTGGCTCTTTGTGTTGCTGCAGACGGGTCTCCTCCTCCTTGATCATCTGCTGCGTGGCTCGGATCAGGGTCTCCATCTTGCTGGGCTCTCGAGGGGTTGCTCGGAAGTGGTCTGCGTGGTGACGGTCACCAGAGTCACTCGTCGAGCCGCCGCCATCGGGCGAACTCACCACGCTGTCTTCATCCCAGTGGCCCCGTCCTGTAGGAAGACTTTGATGGCTCAAATTTGAAACCAATGAAATCAGTGACAGAGTATCAAATGACTTATTTACATTTGATACTCTTTGTCTCTCTAAATTTTGCTTAAAGTATTTGTGGTACGTTTACAGATATTAACTATACCACGAATACTTTAAGCAAAATTTGCATCACATGTTTGCTCTCATGAGTGCCAGTTGTGAATTTAGCGTTAAATGCACCACACAATCGCGGTCAGCTAGATGGACCAGCTTGGCAGAAGCACGGTTGGGGGTTGTTTTCTTGTTTGAAGACATGAAATGTAAAATAAGTTGGTTTTGAATTGCAGGCAATTTAAAAACAGATGGTTGCAATCGGCAAGCTGGCACACAATGGCGTAAACAACTTAGCATGTCACAGAATAACGTTTGGGAAACAACTAGCAGGAGAAGTTTGGAGCAGAGCTATTTTCAGAGACAGATGGTTGCTGTCTGGACCCCAGCGCCTCACCATGGATGGCTCCGTGGTAGGATGTGATTTCGTAGCCCCCGCTGCTCTCCATGGATGATTTTGGCAATGAAAGCATAGATCTTGTGGCGTCCCACCAGACCTCTCTTCCTGACTGGGGGGTTCCTAGGAAGTAGCGGCTGCTTTGACATCTCACTCGGTCACAGGTAGTCGTGTGAGGATGTGACGACGCATGGGAGAGTTCCTCCTCTGACAGCCCCAGGCTGTAGCACAGAGAGCCCGAGTCGGGATACAGTCGATAAGCACAAGATGTCTCCGGAGCCTCAACGGGATCCATTAGCTGAGGAGATGCAGAGTCTGTCAGTGGACTCCCTCCCCACTGGCTGTCTTGGTCCGACTCAGAGCGCTCTGGAATGAAAGCTGAAAACTGTGGACATGGAAAGTATAGATCTTAGAGCAGCCCAACATAAACATTTGCACGAGTCTCATTTCTTAAGCTAGCTCCATAAATACCGGCTACTTGTTACCTGTGGGTAGGGTGACACTCTTATTTTGGCTTTGGCCGGATTTGGACGTGATTTGGTGCTCTTTCTGTCTTCAGTGTGACAGTCTGCATATGGAAAAGGTGGCTTGGTGGGGCTCATTTGGTCCAAGGAGAGCTGCATTCCCTTGTATTCGGTATCCCTTTTGATTGAACGACAACATGCATTAGAAATGCACAGGTTTCTTCTCTGTTGTATAAAGGTTGTGCCTTGTGTGGCTGAGTTTTTTTCTTCAATAACATTTCCTGGAATCTGTTTGTTGGGTTTGTATTAGAAGCTTAAATTCCAACAAAACTTCTGAACTACCGATGAAGCTTAAAATGTTAGCATATTAAACTGATAGCTGACGTTTATCTGTCTGTTTGTGACTGAAATAACTCAAAAAGTTATGAAGGGATTTTAATAAAATTATAACGGCATTTCCAGGAAATGATGACAATAGTGCAAGGATAAACATATTAAATTTTGATGATGTTCTGGATTCCGGAGGTAGTGTGACCTTTGATCTTCCAAAGATCAGGGGCCAAGATCAAAGGCCAATGGGCTTCCATCATAAAGCATCCTACTATGTCATGTAACCTTGTATTACTATAGTACAGGTGAAGTTATGTGGGCAAATGAGCTGTTTGGCTGAGGTCTGCTCTTTCTGAGTGCTTTTCTAGTGTTTAGTATCATTGGCCTCGCTGCTTCAAGTGT
>BJFM01002447.1:140389-162292 GCA_016586285.1 Arothron firmamentum
ACACACACACACACACACACACACACACACACACACACACACACACACACACCCACCCACACAGACAGGCGACGTGTGGATCAACCAAATGTAACAAGGAAAGTCCAACATATGCTCCAGCTATGAGATAGCTATTGATTTCTAGTTCACCATTTCATCGATTTTGCTTTCCTCAGTCTGCAGATCGATGTGACAGTAGAGGGTTTTTTCTTTTTTTTTATGGGTTTGAACCCTGGTGTTTGTTTTGCTGTCTCAAAGGGCCTCGGTGTGCTTTGTGCTCTCATAACACACAGCCACCAGCGCCCTGTAGCCGCAGTATTTGCTGGATTTGCGCGGAGAGGCTGCGGAGGGATAAGGGAGGGATTTCTCCGAGAGACAAAAGAGCCATCGTAGCCAAGGGCGAGTTTCATGTCTGGATCATAAAGGTGTATGATATGATTTTCAAGTATTCCACATCATTCCCTCTGCAAACAGCATTAAAATGCAGCTGTTCTGCAACTTTGATGATTTCACTTCATATGTGTCAGATAATTACAAGAGAACCAACCTAGGTGAATGACTAATGCCCCTTCCATTCACAAAAGTGTCTGCTTCTGAAGTTACTACCATGCTATTAGCGGAAACTCACGTGAGGACATAATTGACGCTGACGATGCAGTGAGGTCTGGACGAGCGGCTGTTGTGGACGATTGTAGCGTAACTCTGGACCCATACCCAGCCCCCGTGCTTCGCGAGGAAACGGTAATACTTAGTGGTGACTTGGCCTTTTACCAGCACTGGAGGGGATGAAAGAGGAGAGAGAGATTAAAGCTGTTAACAGCATAACAGCAGCAGGTCAGCCGAGCATTCGCCGTCTGACCAAAAAAAGTCGGCCAGCCTGTGATTAAAGCATAATGGAGGGCAGAAGTGTGACTTACAGAGGTGGTGTGCACAGCGGAGGTGGAAGATGTCACAGCTGTGGACGTGGTGGTACAGGGTTTTCTCGATCAGATCCTGGGGCTCGTAACCTGTGAGCTCCGCTACCCTGGAAAGGAATTAAGTGTCCTTAAATGCTGCATCCTTCAGCATTTGTGGAAAACAAGCCAAATTACCTGGAGTCCAGGAAGATGAGCTTCATGTCCAGGCTGGCTCGGAACATGAACATGTTGCTGTGCAGCTTGATCTCGGTCACAGCGCTTGGGGGCAGGGAGTGACCAACGGCCACCAGGCCCACGTTCTGGTAGCAGCCCTCGAAGGGCGACATGTCCAGACTGTACTGACGGATCTTCAGGTAGCCGCTGCAGTGGATCACCTGCAGAGCAGCAGGTGGACATGAAAGAGATGCAGGTTAAACCCTGACCTCCAACAACAAACCGCGCTACATTACAGCATTTTAGAGGCATGTTGCACATATGCCTGCATAAAAATATCATTAGATAATCAGAAACCAATATAAGCATTACCGTTTAATCAATTTAAAATACATAAAAAAATGAATGAGACTATTTTTTCATAACAATAATTTTTGTATTAATATTTAGTAGCCTAGTTCTGATCATTTTATTTTTATGGTTATATTGGCTTTTTTTTTTTTTACCTTATATCCGCCGCTGGTGAGGCCTGCGTTTCGTTTTGCGAGCACGCATTTCATCCGCAAAAAGAAGGAGCGCTCCATTTCATATTCTGAGGGAAGGAAGACGTTTTTAACCGCGTTGCTACAAAATAGGAAAGGAATTACATCACTGTCGATTTTAAACCTGCGATATTCAACGATTTTACACCCTGCAGTTCAACGCCAGTTTGTGAGGCTAATCAGATATAAGAAATAAAAGGATTACATTAAAAAAAAAAAATCGATTTGGTTTTGAAGAAGATTTGTTTCCTGCAGAATCTTTCAGGCTGTTTTGCACAGATCCGTTTATCGACGCGTTTGGAGCGGGCTCCTGCCATGCACGGACCCTGGATTTGTAATTCAATAGCAAATAGATTCCACGCATCTGGCTGTAGAACTGGAACAACCTTGGACGAAGTGTGAGTGGTAGGGCTGATGTGGCGTCAGCACAGCTGTCATCTCGTCGTGGTCGGCAGGATGGACGTATTCATAAATGCTGTTCCCGGTCAACTCTACCTGTTGAGAATAGCTCAGGTAATGGACGGATTCACGGACTTTCTGCTGGGGTTGGGGGGACGGTTATGAAAACAATTTAAAGCTCTGCAGCAGACGTACCTGAGATAGTCCCAGATGCACCGACGCCGTCTCTGAAATGTACATGATTTTTCCATCGGGGGCCACAACAAAGATGAATCCGTCCAGCGTCTGCAGAGAAAAACAGTGATCTGTCACAGCAGCGCACATCTTTAATGCTTCATCACAAGGAGGAGGATGAGGAGGAAGAGAACTGAATACCTGCAGTAAATGAGACCCCAGCTCTCTCCCAATGTTATCCAAAGGTCTGGTTCGACTTGTGTGGCCCCAGGCCTCACCCAAACCTGAAATCATACAATTATTATTATTATTATTATTATTATTATTATTATTATTATTATTATTATTAGTGGTAGTAGTGGTAGTACTATTAACAGTGATCATTGCTATAGTCAAATTGAACCGTAGTGTATTCAGTAAAATTGTATTACTAATATTTTTAGTGTTGTTTTGTTTATTTGTCTCTAAATTATAGGATTAAACACAAAAAAAGATCTTTCTCTAATTTAGGCAATGAGGTATTTTTTTAAGCTGCGAATTTTATTTATATATTTCAGTCTAATCACGACAGAACTTTAAGCCACAAGTAATGGCTCTTTGTGTATTATATTATTATTTTGTTATTTGTGCGTCTTGTTCTGGGTTACACCTGCAGAGATCACAGTAAATAGGTTGTTGCAGTTTAACAGTAATTTTAAAAATGTCATTAACATTATCTATATAATAGTATCTACATAATAGTCTGCGATTCTAAAGCGTTTTTTATTTTCCATCATTTTTTAAGATGTATTTATCCCCCCAATTGTCACACAAATCAGACTAATTAATATCCAAAATGTAATTCTTATTTATTTTTAAAATTAATTATAATAACGTATATACTGTATTGAAAAATTGTCTTTTGAGCTTTTCCCTCATCAGCTAAAATTTCCAGCATCATTACTGATTTTTATTCTAGATTTTTACATTCTTTCCCTTATCGTATAATGCTACTTTCAGCATTTTAAAATTGTCTGTTTTGACAACACTTTGGCCTCATCTTCACACATAAAATCACGGCTATCCCATCTACAAATAATAATAATAATAATAATAATAATAATAATAATAATAATAATAATAATAATAAACTAAAAGTATGAAAAGAACTAATTACTCACCCTGAGGGAAAACAATCCTCATCTTCAGGTAACTGGTCGTCAGCCGTATTATGGAGGCTTTATCCAGCTGGGAGGTGATGGCCGACGGAAGCGGCAACATTTTTGCCAATTCATAAAATTCACTGTTCTCCTTTTCCCGTCTAGTCCTTGCGGCCGTTTTTGATTTCTCCTTCATGTCGACGCTGTTTTACACTGTGTCCTTCCTCTCTGAGACAGTGGGCTTTCAGATCAGCAGCTGGGTCGCATCCCTGCTCCTGCGACTCCCTTCCATGGTAAATGCGTAATCACCGCTGAAAGATTTAATAGAAGAAGCTCGAATCCTTCCAAAACCGTGGTAATATCCTTACGTTAGTCAGTCACGTTTTAGCTTGTGAGGGATTCACGGTGCTGCTGTGGAGATTCATCCATGACCTGGAAAACACGAGGGGAAAACAGATGCTGCCATGTTGCAGTTTGACATTGGAAGGCCTGCAGTGCAATGACGGCGATGCCGTCTGCTTTAGAGTGTTGATGCGTGTTGGAGTGTCCATTGCTAAAACAACGGATGCATTCTTTTTTTTTTAAAAAAAAAAAGTATGGACAACAAATATATAACAGTATCTATTTAATAACACATTAATTACGCGCAAGAATGGGGGGACGACGCCTGGCCTTTGATGTGAACTTCCGTTTTTATTTTACTATTAAATGAATTTTACAGTACAATCATGTCCATCAGCCAGTCTAAAATATTAACCACAATTAACCAAAAATTCTGCCAGAAGCGGTGACAACTATCTGTCTTTGGGACACCGTGCTCATTGTGACGACGAACACGTCTCCTATTTTGGCGCAAATATTACTGACATCATCTCACCTCTGCTATTTTTTTTAATAGGATAATAAAATCATTTCACGTCCTGCAGAAGTTGTCAGGTTTGTTACGATTGATGTTATTTGCAAATCGTCCGATCCCCCGCGCCCAGACGCGATCTATTTCCTTGCGTCTCAATCGATAGTGTGGCCCTACTGACAGCCTGCTGGGAATTTCACCTGTCCTAAAATGGGTTCACCAGTCGTCCCGGTTAAGTTTGGTCTCGGCTCCTCCTGGATTTCCACCTGGAAGGCGAACGGGTCGTGCGCTGCATACACCTCTCCAAATTATAAGGACGCGCAACGAGTGGCATTCGTGCCCAACAAGCCTCCTTTCCTCAGCAATCTCAATGTCCCTCTTCGGAGCCGCTCGGGAACCGCCCACCCCGTGCTCGCCTCGCTCTGATTGGATCGAAGCCCTGAAAGCCTTTCTGTGATTGGTTTCTGTGATTGGTTTGCAGTGGGCGTCACCCCGACGGCAGGTCTGCGCGCACGGCCAAGTGCCGCGCAGACCTGCGCCTGTTGTGTTTTTGTAATAAGCGTGGATATCACGGATCTAGCTTAAATAAATGAATGAATCCGCATAAAAACAGCAAAGCATGGTGAGGTTGTGCAGGTTTGAGACTAAATAAAGTGCTCAATCACCCGCAATTGATAAATACAAACTGGAAAACACAATTCCCCACCTCAACAACGTATGCAAAATCGCAAAATCTATTCCAAAAGTAATTTTACAAAAATTTATTTTAGATCTGTGCAAATGGAAATGATTTATTTTATAGTCTTTATTGAACCGGTTAAATAATATTTTAAACAATTTGAGCGAATTAGCATTTTCACCAAATGGTGACAAAGTAATATTATGTGTAGTTTTAGTGACCTTACAGTAATACATTTACGAGTGTTTGAGTAAAATAAATCAATCAATGAAGATCTTGATGCTGCATTCATTAACAGCCGCTGATCGCTGTAAACAGGCCTCAAAACCTTCTCGTCGTCTCTTCATTATCTTATATTCAGCCCTCTTCTTTAATTATCTGTAATTATACTGAGCTGCTGCTGACCAATACACGGACATTACAATTACTGCTATTTGTATTTTCTTCTGCAGGTCGCAGTTTTAGAAGACTTTGTTCTTGTTGAATATTATGTTTATTCTTCTGAAATATATGACACCTCTATTGATATGGTAATCATTTCTTTCTAGATTTTTGTAGTTATACACCTCTTTTTGACGTGTTTTGCGTGTGTGTGTGTGTGTGTGTGTGTGTGTGTGTGTGTGTGTGTGTGTGTGTGTGTGTGTGTGTGTGTGTGTGTGTGTGTGTGTGTGTGTGTGTTTAAGACAGCCAGTTAGAGCTGTGTAGAGCCACAGCCCCGATAGTTCCACGGTGTCCCTCGAACACGTTTATTTGAGGATTAATTTTCGTTCTGCGAATCAGATGTGAGCGCCGCGGCGCATGTAGTTTTTTAATTAGGTGGCAGGCGTTCTAATGGAGGTGGACGACGGGGTGCGTTTGGAGGTGGTAGTGGTGGTGAGGGGGGGGGTGGGGGGGGTGCTGCAAGAACGGCGAGCGCGGGGGCGCGGACGCATGACGGTGAGCTCATTACGCACATAATTAGCCCTCAAATTGATGCTGCATCTCGCCATAATTGGAGATTGTCCTGCTGTCTGCGAGCGGATGTCTCAATTCCCTTCTTCTGCCTGTTATGTGTGCGTGTGTCGTGCGCGAATGAGTAAAAAAAGAGAGGGGGAGGGGTTTTTTGTTTTTTTTTTTTTTAAAAAAGGCTTCTGCTGTGGACTTAAAATAAGACGGTGCCTTTTTTTTAACCCCCGTATATTGTGGCAGTTTAAACAGGAGTGGAGCCACTGGATATTTCGTAATGAGTGACGCATCTGTCAGAGGTCACAGATGGCCGTTTGTACCTTTCTGTGTAACTCATCTGCAACACATCCTCCATTTTCTTTTCTAAAAATCCATATTTGAGGCCCAGTTTGTAAAGGCAAACATCTATACAGGTGCAGCGGGACTCTGATGGAGCCTGGAATCATCAGAATCGCCTTCCACACTGGCTGACAGGAATCGGGAAGTCCTCTGAGGTAATGAGCTCCTACCTTTACCTTGCCTAGACAACCACGGGCCGTCGCTGCGGGGTATCTCGCCCCAGCCCCCATCTCTCCCCACTCTCAGCCAGCGAAGTCTCTCCCATCTTTCCATTTTTATGATGTTCCCCCACCCCTTTTCACAAATCATACATCTCCGTGGGAAGCCAGGGACGAAAATCTCCCCAGCGTGGATGAACAGCCATTTTTTGGGGGGGGGGGGGATTATAAGAAGTCGAGCAAAAGGTGGAAAGGAGGATATAGATGTCTCTCAAGATGTGTGTTCTTTAAATAAATGTTTAAACAGATGTGTTCCACAAACAAATTACTCCATTCTTTCAATTTCTAAAATATATCTTCAATTAATATTATTTCAAAATAAAACACTTTGGTTATCATTTTGAAAATAGCCCAGTTAAATACACATTTTTTTAAATTTTTTTTTACATATGTACATCAAATTTTTGCATTGTTATTCCATCAAAACGATATAAAATACTTCTGCTTATTGACCTACATGAAACACAAAATAATAGTTATCAACAGATGATTACGAAGACAGGATTGCACATATGAGACAAAATCTGGAGATTAATTATCAATAAAATTATATTGATTAATGACCAGAACATAAAGACTCCACTCAGACATCTGCCTTTCTCTTCTTTTTCTGTGATTCACCTCATACCGGACTGCTGATGTACAAAGTTACAGTAATGTTTTAGAATTGAAAATTTGGTGAGAGTGTAGCTTTCTTTCACTTGTCACTCGTACTGGTTTGGAGCTTCCCCCTTCTAGAAGACAAATCCTCTGCTCCGTTCTTTCCTTGTTCTGTGCTCTCCAGATAATTTCATCAGGGCCTAATGCAGGACACTGCCGCAAATTCAGATGTCTCTGTTAGATGCGAACTCCACCGCAAATAGACTCTGATCAGCGGAGACATTTTTAATGGCAACGCTGCGTTAGATAGAAAGAAAAGGAGAGATGGGAACTGATTCTCAAACGTGTGTGAAAAGGCAATGAGTCAGAGGCACCATGTCGGGTTACACTCTGCGCTCGGAGATTGGAACGGTTGGGAATATGTAAACAGGCTGCAATGTTTGACCAAGATCTGCCAGCCCTGTTTCCTTTAAGCTATTACTGACTCCTTGTGTGTCTCATTTCCCTAAAAGACAGAAATATTAGTTTAGTGCTCCCCACCTTCTGGAGCTGTTAGTTTGGAGGCGGCCATTTTACCTGTTGAGTTGAGTATTTAATGCTGTGTTCTTTCCCCCTCCCCATCCATTAATGGTGACTCTTTCCCATCAATTCTTGCTCCCCGTCTCTCTTCCTGCCAGACTTTTCACCGAGCCCATCTGCTGCAGCTCCAGCGTTAATTAACTACGCCACCATCTCCTCCGTGTGTGCCGCGTTTGGAGGTGCTTAGAGAACGCAAGTCAACCTCACAAGTTTATCAAAATGCTAATTCGGCCCAAATTAAAGTTGTGATTAACATTACACAGTTTCCTCTGCCGGCAAATTAATCTGCGGGCTGGCATTCGCTCTGTGACGAGTATCTGGGGAGCCAGAGGCCTTCCTCTCGAGTGTTCTTGTCTTCATCATCGCAAAAAAAGGAACACGAGACTTGAGTCTTAAAAAGTTTTCTAAATTTCCTTTCATTAATTTACTTGCATACATTTGTGAACATGTGCTGCTCTGATGTTGCTCTTCCACAGTTCTGACTGTATTTACCTTGCTCTCCAGCTGTCCCCGACCCTCCCAGACTCCAACGATGATATTAAAAAACAACAAAAACCCTGAGACATTTTTTCCAAAGAAACACACCAAGCTCTGTTGCCAGTTTTACATCTCAACAAGTCTCTTCCTCCTCTCTTATTTAAGTGAAAAAAGGCAGATTAGCAGCCAAATTAGCTTTAGCTGTTCTGAGTCAGGATTGCTCCGCATTTCTTTATTTTACACAGCAACAGCTTGACAGTCCTGTCGTGTATATGAGCTAGGACACTTATTTAAGTACATACCATCTCACCCGCGCCAAATTCTTGTGGTTCTGAAAGCCCAGCGGCGTTTATCACTCAGTCTTAAGCAGCGGTTATTGAGGCATTAAATATGTCTACACAGGGCTCAGCAGAAGGCTTCCAGAGCAGTGTTCACTGTTGAGCAGGGGAGGTCGGGGAGGGGGTTATGTTTGCATACAGACAGGTTGGGGGATTGGGAACGTGAACCGAATGGAGCCCGGGAGGCGTAACTGGGTGCCCACCACTCCCGCGTTAGCGCCATTATGGGATGTCACTGTGGGAGAACCGCGGCTCTTCAGCGGGATTACGGAGATTCTTGCTGAAATTGAGCAGAAATGGAAATGTGGCTGATGGATTCCCTCTAGAGCAACACGCGCACAATACACGCATGCACGCATGCACACACACACACACACACACACGGATACACACAAATGTATCTCTACACACATTTTCAACACCTTGATGTGTGTGCAAATGAAAAGTGCTTCTGCAATTGAGCAAATATCACAGTTGGGTGAAATTCTCCCTGTTTTTGCAACATAACAATCACACAAATTCAGACCAGCTCTGGTGCATACCTCTCTGCCACCACACTCTTTCATTCATGCTTGCTTTTTGCATAGTATAAAAAGCGTGGTTTGTTGCTGTTGCTGTTGTTGTTGTTGTTGTTGTTTTGTTTTATTTTGTTGTTGTTTTTTAACATCCTGCTTTGAAATGTAGTAAAGCTGGGAACTAAAATAAATCCAGAACCGAAATTAAAAGAGAGATTTTATGAATCACTGTGATCAAACATGGGAGCATTATTTCAGTCTTGCAACAACATCACTCCACGATTCAAGCGTTACAACGGCCTTTTACAACTCAGTAGCCCCTTTTTTTTTACTGGGGTCAATGTGCTGAGGCCACACTCCCCTCTGAGGTCCCTTCTCCTGTGTCATAAAACAAACATGCTCGGTGCGACCCTGCTGAGGGTGAACATTAACACCCCAGCCAATGGTTTGAGGGTTAGCCTGGGGTCAGCAGCCTGTGGTGGAGAGAAGGTCGGAGATCATTTTTCCACGCCATCAGTAGCGTCGACATGACATCGGCGGCGGAAGGATCTCCAGCTCCAGGAGCTCTGTGAATTCGCTCTGAAGAATTAATGGATCAGGCTGTTGTAGGTAGAAATGATGTCTTTTGGTCTCTTGTTGAGGAAACCTTAAGACACTTGGAAGGATCAGACATATTTGTGTGTTGACGGGTTTGTTTGAAGAGAAAAGACACATTTTTGACAATATTCCATTTTAAAGTTAATGGAAATACTATACTAATTCCTGATTACTTAATCCTAGGCTCCAAACCAATTATACTAAAATGCCAAGTTAAATAGTAATAAACAAATAAAAGAGATAATTAAGAATGCTGTTGGGATGATGCATGATTAGCAGCGTGCCACTCCCTGAGCTGTGCTGCCCTGGTGCAGGTATCCAACCTGGCTCTCACCATGACAGTGGGGAGCCTCAGATGGAAGACGAGGCTAACCAGATCTTGTAGTGAGCAGGCACGGAAGTGAGGCCTGACTGGATGGATTGGAGTAGGATAAGTAGGTAAAAATAAAATAAGCAAGATAGACAAATGATTGTCAATCTTTCAGACACAGGACAAAGAACTTAAAAAGCTCTTCTCATTGCTTGTTAAGTACTGCTTAAATATCATTTGGTTGTATATCCCTCCATACAAATTTCATGGTAAATAAAGCCGGTGTGAAGAATAGTTTAATCATCTCTTGTCATTTTTTTGGTAACTGGGACACCCTATCCTGGAAAACATCAGAGAAAGTGTGGATTTATATGCAAACTACAAGCTGTGAGATTTATTTGTCCTTTTAGCCCATCCACAGTGTGCTTATAAAACCTCCCCCTGTAACAGTTAGGGTGGCATAGATCACATTCTTGTGTTTGCACAGGCCAGATAGTGCCTTAAGACTTTGAGACATCTCATTCGCATTGGGAATGGTCTGGAAGATGCTTTACTAGATGGATTTATATGTGGCCTGTGCTGCTTCCAAGTGATTGAATGTCCATGTGCATGTGTTGAGCCGGCTCGGCGCGGATCTGTCTGGGGGCTCATAAGGCAGGTTTGAATTAGGCATGAGATGGGAGAAGGATGTGTGTGTGTGTGTGTGTGTGTGTGTGTGTGTGTGTGTGTGTGTGTGTGTGCGTTTGTCCAGGTGTGCATGTGTGACTGGGAGTACTTTATGGTGGACCAGCGTGTAAATAGTGACCGGAGACAGATGTGGTCTCATCCCTCAAAGGCCACGAGGATAAAAAATTATTCCAACAAGACCCAGGGATCAGGCCCAAGCAGCATATTTCTCAAGATGACATACTTCCGTGTTGTACTTAAAAGGAGCCAAAGAAAACCTGTAAACGGCACCAGTGTGTAGCGCGCCCCCCCCCCACCACCACCACTCTAACCCGATGGCGTTGCTGGATGATGATATCCGGTTGCACAAAGCGAAACAAAATCTGCAAATACTTCACACGATCTTTCTCATCTGCACAGATTACCGCTTCACCTAAGAGGTTAGCCACAGCTTTAAACACCACCAAACCTATAAAACATGAGCTGGAGAGTTTAGAGAGACAGAAAAGCAGCCTCTTTTAATGTAATATTAATTTACAAACCGCATGTTAAAGCACCTCCCAGTCACGGATCATTACTTTCAACACCCGAATGAATTGCACTGGGTGCTAAACTGGAGCCAGTACACGTGAGGTACTGGGCGATTTGAGCTGCCAGTGTGCAGGTTTAGAGTGTCCTGTCTAGACAGTAGCAGCGGACAGTAAAAGCCCAACTGAAGCCAAGTAATTCAAGCAATTTTGATAAAAGTGATACATTTCTTCAGGGTGTCTTGATTTTTTTATGATATGATGGGAGATTGGGGAACAAATGTTGGATTATGATGTGTTTATTGGTGCCATGTGAGGATTTTAATGCGCTGATATTAAGGCATAATTTAAGCAGTCTGCCTGTGACCAAAAATGGAATTAATGAATCAAAGAAAGGATACTCAAAGCAAATAAATCAATAAAGCACAGACCAAATTTAGAAAGTGAATACTGCTGTGATATGCAATAAATCAGCAACAGTTACATTTTCCAAAGTCCTTCCATCTATTTTTAATAGCAAAATTCACTAAGTTATTAATTGTTATTTGTACCTGTACATTTAAAACAATTTGTATATATATATATATATATATATATATATTATATTATTATTATATTATATTATAATTTAATTTTATATAATTTTTTGGGGGGGGGTTATTTTGTTGATTCCTACCAGAAAGCCAGTTTACATGAACAAAAGTATGAAAAGAGTCTTGGAGATATACAAGACAGGCATTTTTACATTAGCTATGTTCAAAAAAAACAATATTCTTGTTCAATATAAATTTTGCGGTATGTGTGTTTAGCTGATTAATGTATTACAGCCAACAACACGATGTTTGCAAATGAAAAACCTAAATTCTCAAGAGCTCGTCTGACAAAACATACAGCCTGCACAACCTACAAGGTGCTACAGCAAATATGGCTCCCATTTACATCTGATCTCACCTAGTGGTAAACGTTTCCACATGCGACTTTACTCCCATGCAAAGTTGGTCTTAAGGTTAAATTCATGATTTGTTTTGTGGCCTGTGCTTTCACGGCATATATTATCTTTTTTTTTCCACATAAATTACTTGCAGTAACACCATCATTCATGCTTTGTTTTCCTGTGGAAACACAACATTTACATTTCATGAGCCCATTAACCTTTTTTTTTGTTGTTGTTGCTGCTGCTGCTGTTGCACCTCGGCGTAGACTTGTCACCGGGCTGATTTACTGGAGCAGTCATTTCCATGCAGGCTGGTGGCTGAAACTCTGTCCCTCTTCCAATGAATATTTACATGGCAGTTAACAGGTGGCGAGAAGTTTAATGGTGGTAATTGCTGCGGGGCGCGTGTTGCAGAAGAGGAGGTTTAAGACATGTGTTTGTAGGGGCTGTGGGATGATGCATCCCAGGGGGTGCATGAATACCAGTGTGTGTGTGTGTGTGTGTGTGTGTGTGTGTGTGTGTGTGTGTGTGTGTTCTTGCACATGCTATATAGTGTGGACTAGATTGCATATTCCACTTATGAAATAAGGACATTTTGGAGTGAGGACATTTTGGCTGCTGCTCAGAATTTCAAAGTGTTGTTTGAGGGTTCAGACTTGGGTTGAAGGTTAAGGTTAGAACCGGACTTAGGTTTGGGTTATGTTTTTAGTTGGTGTGGTTAGGCCTAGGATTAGGGGCTGGGGAATGCATTCTGTCTATGAGAGGGAGTATGAGGAGATCATTTATACTCCAAATAGGAAGGCTGGACTGGGACTACAACCTGGAAAACCCCTCAAGCAGACCACCCTGATTTTAATTCCTGATTGACCTGAATTTGTTTATTTCCTGCGCTCATATGATCACATTTTTAAAAAAAAACCATTTAAATTTAAACATTTTTGGAGGCGGCAAAAACAAGAAACAAGAAATCTAAAGCTCCCAGCGTCACACCAGCTTTATGCCCTTTTTTTCTGCAGAGGGAGAGACGAGGTTTTATCGTCCGTCTGACAACCATGCAAATGCTGAAGCACTGGAATGTTCCACAAACCCAAACAGATGGAAATGACAGGCCCCTCCCTTTCACTCTCAAGGAACATGACATCACCACATATGGTCCCTGTGATTGATCAGTCATTAGAGAGTGATGGCCAAGGGGGGAGAATACGGACAGAACAGGCTCGCAGCCATAATATTTTCCACTGGAGAAAGCCAACATGTCGGCCATGTTTTCACACCCCTGATCCCCTGTCACTCTTCTGGGCTGAAATGAGATTTATTAATTACAGTTTAATTGTGTCTTTATACAAATAGTAAACCACAAGCTTAGTTCAGCCATCATTTTTGATTTAATGCAAATGTTCCAGCTTTATGTGAATGTGTTGAGATTTTCCACAGTGATGTGGAAGCGTGCAAGCTAAAGTGTGATCATACACTTAATTAGCATTGCTAAAGTCGACTTCTTAAATTGTACTTTGTGCTGGTATGGCAATAAAGTTCCAGGAATCCTTGAATAACAAAGTTTCACATTAAAAGCAGAGTCACCCTTGAATTTCATAGAATGTATAATGTCCCAGAGAGGATTTTGCCAATAAAACGACCATACTCCCAGACTTATTGTTAATAAGGACAGATAGCAACTCTAACAGGTAAATTTTTTGATAAATAAGTGTTCAGATAGTCAAAGTCCGTAATAAGAAGCTAAAAGTGAGTTCAGAAAGTGAGTAAGCAGGAGAGGTGTAAGGGTGAGGGGAGCATAGCAGCGGGATGGATGCGTTATTCCAGACTCAGAGCAGAAGCTGGGAGCTTGTCTTCTCCCGCTGTGAGTCTGGCAGATTGCTATGGAGCCTGTCATTGCAGCCAGCAGGGTGTCCGGCGACTGCGTGGCAGTCAGCAGGGGAGGCGAATAAATCACTGGAACACACACGAGCCCGACCGCCCTCCAGCCGCAACCGACGGAACCGACATCGCCGCTGCAGTTAAAGTGGTAACATTTCTTTGACTGAAAGAACTATTATTTATGCCATAAAGGCTAACTGTCAGCTTAGAGAGTTGAGAGAGTGGGCCGTTGATGCCACCAGTATAAATGGAATATTCAGCGCTTGGTCGTTGTTGCACATTTATCCAGGAGCTGCTTATGCGTGTTCATGTTTGACTGAGCCGCACTGCTCGACAGGCCTCGGCTTGGGGCATAATTTGGGGCGCTGAAAGAAAAGCCCAGTTAAAACCCACCTCCGGCCCATTTTTTGATCCATTTTTGTAGAAATTACCTTGAAGATTTTGACAAAGCCAGGCTTGTACCGTGCAAACCGGGACTGAACTCAGGTTTTCCATAAGCAGTGAAGTGTTTTCATACAACCAAGAACACTTTTGTATTTGTGACTTAACCAAAGCAGTTGATTTCACATTTTTAAACCACTAAAGGTTAAAAAAAAGCACCTTTTATCTTTTAGCCGTACTATCAGTGCATCCAAATGATTGACCTGTGAAACAGCTTCGTTCCGCCTCATAAATTATCAACTGTGCCGTGGATCAAGTTTCACAAATGTCCCTGAATGCATGGCGGCCACCCATAAGGAGGAAGAAACAGGAAGGCTCTCTTGGGCCCAGCTGCTGAGGGGCCCAGAGACTGAGACCTCTTTACAAGGACCTTGATCACTAAAACGGCGCTGATGCAGGTTTTTATTAAAAGTGAGAAATGCTGAAGTGTCAGGGCTCCTCAAGCTGGTGAGAGACGCACGGCTGTTTTTTTTTTCCTCCGATGTTTGATATATATTTATTACTGTTAAATTAGTCAATTGTAGCCAATTTAACCTTTTTTTCCAATCATCTGAAAGTGTCAGAAAGCTGGAAGAGAATGAATTGCCAGACAGGGAACGCACTGCTTGTTGCCTTCCTTTAATTACCTCGAATAAAGTGTCTTGCAAGATGTCAGTGAGCCTTCTATTTCTGCACGCTAATTTAAATCCTATTCCAAAAGGAAAACAGTAAAGAGGAAGAGCTGGAAGACAGTTTGCATTTAAAACTAAAACATTTGCTGTGGTCAGGAAGCCGATCCCACTCAGACGATGAGCGATTGTCAGAGCGACACCACCGTCTAGCAAGTCACCAGTCCTGTTCTGTTGTAGTTCCCAGCACAATTTTTGTGACTTCTGTTTGTCTTCTCTTTAGTTTCTTCTTGACGCTGTGGCCAAGTGTGTTTGTGTTAATCCAAATCCGAAGTACGAGAGCACTTTCACCTTAGGCAATATCAACAACTGTGCAAATCTAGATGTGGACAAGAGGACAAACACAAACTTGAAACTTGTTTATTGTTTGCTGAAAACTAGTGTGATTGTCACAAAAACTGTGCTGTGCAACAGTGGACTATGACAACATAGTGGTTGAAAATGACCAGTCAAACTCTTCATGGAGGAGCTCTCTGCTCTCCCTCCCAATCTGATACAAAGTTTTGCAGCACAGATTTCAGATTTGGCGCTGGCGGAGGAGCTGGCATAATCCAATGTCAAAATCCTCATCTTGGCGATCGTACATGCCTGGCAAATTTTTCTGCAGTTTGTTTTGGCTTTAAGGATTTAGGCAGAAGCACTCTTGCTTTCAATGAACTTAAATAGCTCAGAAGGGTGGAAAAAGGTGTTCTGTAGATTAAGGGTTTGGGGCTAGGTGTGCTCTGTAGATTAATCTATGTGGTGGAGAAACATGTGGTTGAAAATACAATAAAATATGGTTTTGAAAGGATGAAGGTCATCAGATCTCAAGGAACTACCCTGTCAAAGACTCATATTTTCCATTTTTGATCCGCAGATGTCAGAATGTTAGATCAGGCATTGTCCATTTCCCCAAAAAATCTTCAGTTCAAAATAAAATCACAATACTTTCTTAAGTCTCCAAAGCTCATTTGCATTCATCTTCCAGCTTTCCCAACAACAACACTCCTGCCTCCAGGTCCAGATGCAGCGCTGTCAGCCAGGAAAGGTGCCTCCACGCCAGCTGTGTAAATTGTTAATTTTGAATCAGTAAACACAAACCTGACTCGTCCGCTGAGGCAAATATGATAATTGTTTGTGGATTATGGAGATCTGTCTGGTGTCTCTGCAGAGGCTGTGAGTAAATGGGAAGAAAGCTCAGCTCAAACAAATGCACTCGGCCGGCCTGTCGAGCAGGAGAGGGCACGTGGCACATGTTGGCAGCACCCCCAGGGACGGATCCAGTATGTGGGCTCAGGAGAGTCTCTGCTGGGAACGTTGGTTCAGTCATTAAGACACATAACTGGAAGTAACTGGATTCTGTGTGGACCCTGACCGCTAAAAACATCAACCACGTTAAACCTGTTTTTTCCCCCCTGCAGTTTAAGAATAATTTAAGTGTTTTATTATTTTATATATATTTTGCAAAGATAGAAATGCATTATTATAGGGTTTGTCTTTTCTTCTTCTGAAGGAGCTAAATTACAGCATCAACATTTTGACGAGGGCATCGCTGAGAACTCGAGGTGTTTTTTAACACTCGTGCATGCTTTCTTTTTTTTTTTTTAAAAAGCAAACATAAAAAAAATTGTCACAACATATGCGGATGACAGAGTCACGCTAAGACCAAGAGCAGAGACTGTATGAAAACCGCCAAAGGTTTTCAATGTCTACTTCTTCATTTTTTTTAACTGGACAATGTCTTTTAAAAAACGGTTCGCACTTTGAGAAACTTTACTCTGCATTTGGATGCATTTTATAGCTGAGCATCAAAACATCAGTGTGCTTTGGTCAAATCTGACAGCCCCGGAAAAACAATTCATATTTTAAATTTTCTCTCTGTTTGGTCTTTATCGATGACACCATTCAGCTGGTTTGCAGAGATCAAAAGAAGCACGATCTCCATCTGATACCAACCTGCATCACAGGCACCTGTGTGTGTGTGTGTGTGTGTGTGTGTGTGTGTGTGTGTGACTGGCTGCCTAATGCAAACAGTCATTTTAAGCCTGCTAACATTTCCCAGCACAGCATCTCCTGACCTTTAAACTGGGCCCTGAGTCTTTTCAGAAAGAACGAGGAAAGCTGTTGAGCTGTGTCGTACACTGATGAGTCCACGTATTCCAGACATTCAGCTTCTCGACATGCACCAACCAAAACAAAAGCCCCCAAAGAGTGTGTGTGTGTGTGTGTGTGAACTGACCACTCCGTGAACAGTTGTGTGTCTCTGTGCGTCTTCAAGCACAAGTGGAGTTTCTCCGTGCGCGGCCATGTCTCCCCGTCTGAGCCTGCGGTTTTCAAGGATGGGTGGTCCGTCTGTGGTGGAAATCAGACGTGTGTGTGAAGGGGTGTGTGAGCTGGCTTTGTGTCAGGGGAGAGGGGCCTTTGTTCTCTTAATCAGGGAGGTGGGACCGACAGATTAAGCCTTTAGAAGTGCGACCGACCACCATGAGGGCACGCCACAAGGGAGAATGTCTTTGGGAGATGGGCATACTTGCGTGTGCGTGCGTGCGTGCGTGTGTGTGTGTGAGTGTGTGTGTGTAGTAGTGCTATTGCGTATGCGTGTATGATAGTAAAAAAAGAGAGAAAAAGTGATACGATGAAAGCAAGGGAAAGTCAGTCGGCATTTGTAGCGATTTACATGCAAATTAGGCAGCGTTAGTGAGAATCTGACGCAGGTCAGCAGGTCAATAGTTCTTATCCATCTGTCCTTCTGATGGCATGCCTCCCAGGTCAGTTTGATTCCACTGTGAGGGAGCTAATCTCAGCCCATGTTCACTGAGCCTCTACAAACCTCCTCTGATCTGCTCCTTAAAACCCCTTTACACACACACACACACACACACACACACACACACACACACACACACACACACACACACACACACACACACACACACACACACACACACACACACACACACAGAAGAAGGAGTCACAAACCCGGGAACAGACAGATGGACATGAAAAGCGTTGGACTCCAGATCAGTCAGAGAGTTTGAAGCCTAAATGTTTCTATTTGTAAAAGTTTGATTCAGCCTATGATAGGGGGTGGGGGTGTCCCCACATGAGGACCCTTGAAATGCTACCAAAGTTGCCGATGAAGAAACTCCAACTGTGGTCTACATTTTCTCTCTCTCTGTGCTGCTTTGTGTTGTTTGAAACATGCAATTTGCAGAGCTGTTGGGAGAGGGACAAGTGCACCATCTGTGATATGGTCCTTCGTCACAGACCTCCTCCTCCTCCTCCTCCGCTCTTTCTGCTTCACCAAAATGCACGGATGATGCTGATGCGTTTGTTGCATTGTTTCTGTTGGTCGGAATATTAATTCTTGGCATATGCTGCAGAAGTAATCCAAAAATATTTGCATTCGCATTTTTTTCGACGATTTATTCATCGGTGTCACTGAACACTGGTGTCTATTCTCCAAATCTCTCCCTTTTCACTGTTCCTCCATCTGTCATGGCGACTGTTTGAGCAAACAAACACACACGAGGGTCCGCGGCAAGCCAGACAGTGTGATGTGCAATTGTTTGCTTTGGTTGCTCCCGTGTGGGAGAAAGTTTTCTTAAGAGCCACACAAAGGTCCGGAGCTCAATGCGGAGCCCATAAAACAAATATTTAGCCTCCGGCCTCCAGGGCCCGGGGCCTTCCTGCTTCTGGAACACAGAAGAGGATGCACTCGCTTTTATTTATAAGTGTTGGATGACATACGTGCATACAGTCAATTACAGCCAGTCACGCTGAAAGACCCTGGTAGATGGTGCCGTCTCTACTGCACGTGTGTGCATCTTAGTGACAACAACACTTTCTCAGTGACATTGTACGCAACCAATTATCCTTCAGGGTTTAACAAATGTCTAAATCAGGGAGCTAAGTGAATCAAGTGAACCTTTATCTACTTTTGTTTGTTGTTTCTGTCTCTATGCTAAATAGCTTTAGCGTAATTAACAGTTGTCCAACATTTGTGAGATGTTTTCAGTCCGTTTATCAGATTTATCTACGTGTGGAGATTCATCAGGTGTGGAGCCAGAAGTGGCTCTTCATCAACTTTCTGCTGCTGGAGGCCGAGCTTCAACTGAAATACAGAGAATGATCCAATGACAGTAATAGACCTAACTTGGGTGATCCCAGCTGAGAGCTGCTGTCTTGGGCTTCACATTAGGGGAGAGATGCTTAAATAACACCACTTGAGCCGGTTTCATCTTTAATCAATATTGTAATTAGCATGTAGGAATTTAGAGACACAAGTCCCACCTGCGCATGTACATTCACCAAAAGCCTGGCCACAGCTGCCACTTCCCCTTTTCTCCTTGGCTTCCCAGATACACAAATAAGCATATCAGCATCTTCCCATGCAGGTCTTCAACTCTGTCTGAATACATAGTGTTCCTCCATGTCGCCCGCCCCCCCACCTGTAAATATGCACATGTTTGACTGCAGGGTCAGCGATGGAGGCAGGAACTGGGCAGACATGCCTACTTCCTATTGGAGATGGGCACAGCAGGGGCTTCTGCCAATAATACTCCGGGACAAAGAAATTCTCGGATGCACGCCGTCACACATCAGAGATGGACAATAAAGCCAGAGGGGTGAGTGAGCGGGGGCTCACAGGAAGTGGCTGATTTCACTTGCTGAGGTGTGAGGCCTGGGATGGAGAGATTCATGGCCGTTAATTGCAGAAAGGAAATAGCTGCACAGTTTAGTGACCTCTGCTGAAAGATGGGCCTGGCCATGGCATTTTAAATGCTCCAGGAAGACCAGACAAACTACAGAATCTAATATTTAGAGGAAATAACCATGAAGAAGGGGAAATGTGTGGATCTGATCCCAGCGCTGCACTCCTTTGTTAGCCCTTCACAGAGGCAGTCATCTTTAGGACTGTAGCGCCCTCTGGTGTTAAATATGACTGATCATCATACAGAACCATAAAGCTAATTTTGGTCAGAGGGCACAAGAACAGGACAGGCACAGTTGGATTCATCCAAACCTTTAGGGTAGATTCTGAGTATTTACCGTTTACATCTAATTGCTAATAGACGTGGAAGTAAGCCCCAATTTAAATCAAAGAAAAGTCCTTTTTTGTTTATTATTGTGTACATAAAAAAACAACATTTGACTAAAATTTTGTGTGTGTGTGTGTGTGTGTGTGTGTGTGTGTGTGTGTGTGTGTGTGTGTGTGTGTGTGTGTGTGTGTGTGTGTGTGTGTGTTTATACAGTATTATTGTAATTTCTACCTTTCTTGGATTGCGGTTTGAAATGTAAACATATAGAAAGACTGACAGTTAAAAAACCAAGCAAACAAAACAAAAAAAACCCCATCCCAAATCAAAACAATCTCAAGTGCTATCTGGGATCAGTGCCATTCCAAGCATCAAGTCGAGGACGCGGTCAAAATGAAAAAGAGGTCGTTTCTATTTAAAACGTCTGTTATTATGCTACTCATGAACCCTCTATTTCATTTCCATGTTTGTTGTTTAAAGCACTGGATGAGGACTGTTTTAATCATGGACAGTCGTGACAGAATGCTCCTGCTGTTGTTATACTAGTAAAAACAGGCTCCGCTGCATTCCAGCGGTGCTGGGGTGGGTTCCTGAGCTTCGCCCTTCAGCCATCGGGCTAAGGTGTCTCTGTGCTGCAGAGAGTTTGTCCTTCGCTGATCCTTTGATTTCCTAGCAGGTCGCTTTATAATGAATCCTCAGCACTGAGAAAGAGAGGACAGCTTCCCTGCTGGGATGCACACAGCCTGAGGTTTCAGCAGGGTGGTGCAGGATCAGCGCGAGTGACTCTTTTCACCACTAGGTGGCAGCTCATTTCTACTGCAGAATTGCAGCAAAGCGGGCGGCTTTAACGCATATATATATCGCATATATAACCTATCCATTGTTTTTGCAAAAGCACAGTTTCTGAAGAAAGCAGTCACTTGGAGATGGCAAATATTGTAGAGTAAAACAGGAAAAGGCCCAAAATAATGTTAATACAGCACAAATACAATATAAACACCTCATTAAAAACCGATCTACTCTTTCTTTTGTTATGCCCCTCTCAGTGCTCAGAGGAGTATACTGATGGATATTTTGTTGTTTTTTCCTTTTATAGCAGTGTGTTTAACTGAAGCAGGCAGCAGTGTAAATTATAGACACTGCTGTCTTTGTGTGTCTTTCTGATAAACACAAGATACAGATAATGTACATGCTTCTTCTTCAAACACAGCACGTGTTAAACTACCATTGCCCCACTCTCATTCATAATTAAAAGAACAAAACCTGCTTTCATCTAGTCAGTGTTTCCTGTTGTTGGGTACAAGACATCTGGCATACTTCCTCCATTTCCCCGGGAGCTAGTGCCCGTCAGACCGTTTTTAGGCAAAGAGGCCGCTAAGGAAGAGCTGTCCGCGGATATGGCTGTTTCCAGCACTCATTAAAGGGCTGTCTGCAGCATGCCAGGCTCAGGGAGGCAGAGCGGAGATAGAAAGCAGCATCATAAAGGAATTCCATCCATCATGTTCTTCCATGACATTAATATCTGTCACACATCTCTGACAGAGCTGTACTAGAGCCCCGGAGTGAGACGTCCTTCTATCATTGAGCCGCTGCACAATCCGGGAGGGCGCGTGTGTGTGTGTGTGTGTGTGTGTGTGTGTGTGTGTGTGTGTGTGTGTGTGTGTGTGTGTGTGTGTGTGTGTGTGTGTGTGTGTGTGTGTGTGTGTTCCACCAGCTTTAGTACTTTTCTGCACAAATGCACCATTTTCAGCAAACCTCTCCAGGCTGTTGGACCAAAGGTGGAATCTGCAGCAGGATGATCACAATGACTCGATTCACGCGTGGCCTCGAGGCCGAGCGGTGTCATTTAGGTAAATGCCCCTCACTCAGCACATTATGGGATTAAAGTTGAACCTCAGCTCCGGGTAGCAGCGGCCTCCGCTGCGCCGCATCCTCACCAGAAACACTCCTAGAATGATCCTGCTAATTTTCTCTGCAGATTTCAGCTGGGGGGGGGGGGG
>BJFM01002447.1:202137-216484 GCA_016586285.1 Arothron firmamentum
TAATATCTGAAGTATCAACAGTCAGAAGGTGAAAGATGGAGGAAAGCTGTCCAGGAATGCTTCTGTTTTAAACGGTTCTTAGTTAACACTGATATAAATCAGTCGGATAAATCAGCCAAGCAGTTCGCTCACAGGCGGTAAAGGCAGCCGCATGCAGAAAATTGTTTGTAAAATGTTCTATTGTAAACTCGCCTGTCGTCGTAAAATCAATCTTTATGTCACAATAAACAAATTCTGGTGTGTAATTCCGCCCGCATAAAATATGTGTTTACACAGATTCTCGCTGTAAAGTTTTCATTATGGATTAACAGAGGTTTTCTTGAGGTTTAACAGGAAGGGGATCAAAAAACATACTTATATTTACAAATTCACCCCTTTTTTCAGGGTTTTGGCAGAAATAATGGATGTCAGGTCCAGGTCATGGTGTCAGGCCCTTCAGTCGGGGTGCGACCCTATCAGGGGCAGAGTGCCCTGACAACGTGGCTCTGTATGGAATCATAAGTCCATCATATTCCTGTTCCGTCAGAGAGCCGCTTGAGGCAGAACCAGCCAGCAACTGAAGCTATATTTAGACAAGCAAAAACCTCCTCAGATGTCTTTTTCGGAGTGTATTTAAATGTATAAATGCTTGAAAGACGATGCTGGTTTGATCTTTATGAATAATGGAAGACCAAAAATGTGCTATTGATTGATTTAAAAAGCAAAGGTCAGTGCTGCTGCAGAAAAGGCCAAAAGAGAAGTTGAGGTTAGCAAAGCCAGAGGCAGATTTTATGTGCACACCCTGACCTCCACATCAGCGCGGCCAAGCCTCGACCACCTCCCAGCTCAATCTGAATGCAGAATGCACTTTTAAAAGTGGGATGAGACTGAATTCTTCAAAATACAACTGACTGTTTTTGAAAATATGACTAGAAGAGGAAAAAGGAATTCAATTCAATTGCTTGTAGTTTGCGATCTAGTTATTGGATGAGAGAACATAAAGGACCCTCGCTTGAGTGGAGAGGATGCGGACTGTAAAACCTCAGTCTGCTGGTTATGAAGCAGAAGAGCCAGATTGACTCTTTCTGATCAGTATCTGCCCTTAGAGACTATGACACACACACACACACACACACACACACACACACACACACACACACACACACACACACACACACACACACACACACACACACACTGAGCAGCCCTGCGAGTCGTTGCTGCATGCACAGATATATTTGCCAATCTAGAACATTCTCCTGTTGACCCTCTGAGGTTTTTCTACCTGTAATTGAACTGCGACCACAGAGACGCGTTGGACCAACCACCCAGATAGTCTCATTTTTTCTTACTTTTTATTTATTTTTTTACTCCCAAACATTTCATGCTTTTCTGGTGTTGATGCACCATTTCACCCATGGCGAGAGCGCAGGGTTGTGCAGCCCAGCGCTCCCCGCTGTGCTGCCAGAGCCCTGCCTGTCCTCTCTGACAGCCCGGCGAATTTACAGAGTGCACACGGCTCCAGGTACTCTGAGGTCTCACACTCATTTTTCATACTCGGCTGCAGGTTGGTCACCCAGGACTCATCAAATGAGATCACCGCGGTGTGTTTCAGACTCTGTGGGACCGTGGAAATGGGATCAGAGCTGAGCTGGAACGTGCTGACCTGGGTAAATGTGGAGTGTGAACTATGGGGACGCTCTCACACTAGCGCCTGTGCCTGTCAGGGCGACAAAGATGGATCTCAGCGCGTCAGTGTGAAAATGTTTATCTCGAGCCTTAATCCCTCTGGATGCTTCTGCGTGGCGCCATGTGCGGTGTGTGCTCGGCATGCTACGCCCGGTCTGCCAGTCAGATGCTGTTCCTTCTGCGGCAGCGCCTGTTTGGGTTCCCGCTCCGTGGAGGAGAAGCGGCCCATCAGAAAGCATTAGCCTTCATGCTGACAGGCCGGGCTTCCGCTGAGACTCTCTCCCTGGTGGAACTCTCAAATTGCTCCAGACAGTGGTCGGGTATTTTTCCTAACAGGCTGAGACACCATGCCTTTTGTGCAGGACATTTACTGCCGGGCTTGCTCCGAATTTATGTCCTCATCTGACGACAAAAGAGTAAAACAAGTCACCAGAGACGTGACGTCATTCCTCATGCTGCTCTGAAAAGTCACAAGTATGCGCAGGTGTTATGAAGGCCACCCATTTCACCCTCCTCCCTCCTCAGACGGACGCGGCGCTGATGTACGACGCCGTGCACGTGGTGGCCGTGGCCGTGCAGCAGTCGCAGCAGATCACCGTCAGCTCTCTGCAGTGTAACCGCCACAAGCCGTGGCGCTTCGGGGGACGCTTCATCAGCCTCATCAAAGAGGTAAGGGGGGGGGTTCCATGTGTTCACCTCTAGCATGTAGTCAGCTGATTTCCGCAGCTCGTGCTCGAAGTATTGATCTGTGCAACGACACATCTGTACCTTAACAACATTCAGATGGATGAGTCTTAAAAATTTCACTCCTCTAATGATGATAACCTAAAAATGCTGCCGTTGTTATTGTTGTGTTTGTGTTTTATTCCCTTTCCAGAGCTTCAGTCTGCACATCTTTGTAGTGTTGACATCAAAGCCTCTGCATAATTCTGGTCGGGGTCGGCTATTTGCTTTGTTCTCTCCAGTTTTCTTTCAAAAATATCTTGATTATGACTCTGAGTAGTATAATTGCAAGTGCTTTTCAGAACGAGACACTGCAGTTGGCGCCCACCCCCCACCTCCTCCACGCCCGTCTGTTTCTCCAACCGCCTTTGAAGGAAAACTTCAAGCACAATGAAGCAAATGCATAATGAACTCTTACCTGTCAAACCTGCCTCCACTCTCGCCGCTGTTTTTTTTTTTTTTTCACGTCCTCGTTTTGTTGTGGGGTAGACGGCGAGGGCCAGAGACAGACGGAATTCCTAATTAGGCCAGGGAAAAAAAAAAGGATTCTGCTTCGATTCTGGGATTGAAAACCGCTTTGTATTCCAGTTTATGATGCCATAAGCTTCTGTCCGCAGGCACACTGGGACGGTCTGACCGGGCGAGTTCTCTTCAACAAAACTAACGGTCTGAGGACGGATTTTGACCTGGACGTCATCAGTCTGAAGGAGGAGGGCTTGGAGAAGGTATCTCCCCTATAGATGTAAACGACATAGGAGTTGGGAAAGAGGAAGTTTAAACCATTGTTTCCAGTAGACAAGACAAATTGATCCAAACTAAACGGTAAATTGTTTCAACAGATTGGAACGTGGGATCCTCCCAGCGGTCTGAATATGACAGAGGCTCACAGTAGCAAGACACCCAACATCACTGACTCTCTGGCTAATAAATCCCTGCGTGTATCCACCATACTGGTAGAGACAGAACATAAGAAAACGCACACGCACAAACACGCCGGTCAATATGAAATAGAAAATTGGCCAGACGGGCTGTAACGCCAATTTATTTTCCCACGCAGGAAGAGCCGTACGTGATGTTCAAGAAATCAGACAAGCCTTTGTACGGGAATGACCGCTTCGAGGGTTACTGCATCGACCTGCTGAGGGAACTCTCAGGCATCCTCGGCTTTCGCTACGAGCTGCGGCTAGTGGAAGACGGGAAGTACGGTGCACTGGATGAGAGCACAGGTCAATGGAACGGCATGGTGCGCGAGTTGATGGATCATGTGAGTCGACCAGAACTCAGCCGCCGATCACCAGGCGTGATAATACAACCATTACATTTTCACACTTGCCATTATAGCTTATCACATTTCCCTAATATAACATCGGTTGTTAGCACATAAATGTCTCATCTTGCTTCCCGGGTTTCATCTGACTCTGAAACTGTTGCCTTATTTCCTTTTACCTGCAAATCTATGGGAGCTAATAGCCTGAGCAATTTTCTCTCCTTTGTCATTTGGCCATACATATTGATCGGTCCTGCTGTCGACAGAAATCACATCCTAATACAATTCACTGTCCTTCATCAGTGGAGTCAAACACCTACCCTCGCAAACCAATCCCACTCCAGCCCTATTATCTCATTACAGAAAGCGGACCTGGCGGTAGCCCCCCTGGCCATCACCTACGTCAGAGAGAAGGTCATCGACTTCTCCAAGCCTTTCATGACTCTGGGGATAAGTATCCTGTACCGCAAGCCCAACGGCACCAATCCTGGGGTGTTCTCCTTCCTCAACCCTCTCTCGCCTGATATCTGGATGTATATTCTGCTGGCTTGCTTGGGTGTCAGTTGTGTGCTGTTTGTCATAGCCAGGTAACATGTCACTTCGCCGCTGTCCTCATTTTCTTTTTGCTCCTTCCGCTTCTTTCTCCCCTGATGTTTAGCTCACCGTCAGTGACACACAGCAGTTGCTCCTTTTGGACCTGAAAATGGAGAATTGAGAAATTTAAAAAGCCTGGGGTGGTAAAACTGCTACAATCACCGGTGTTTACCGTTTAGTTCTTTGGATCCAAATAAAAGTCTAAGTGCATTTTTATGTACGTTACCTGGTAACGCCTGAGTTCACAGCCTAGCCAACCCTTCGTAGGCCCATCTGGACGTTATCTCAAAATCATCTGTGAGAAAGGTACAGTGGTTCAGTTGCACGCATGCATTTCTTCCACTACTCTGGCCATGACCCTCTGATGCGTGTTAATCTCAGGGTTTTTAATTTAACGCACACGTTCATCAAATGTTACTGGCCAAATGAACGAAAGTGAGAAGAGCAGCAACTGTCACCTAAGTGAGGTCAGAATATGCATTTTTGATACCCGTTGTTGGTTGGGGTAAGTGAGAAGTACACAGATATCTGTTTGTCTTTTCCTTTCAAAGAACCACCCTTGAAATGTTCTTTATCTTATTGGAATTCTGCTTCTGCATGTGTTGAGCCGCGGGCAATAATGTTGCCTCTTGTGTGCTAAAGGCCAAACTACACTCTTCTCTTTTCACTAAATGGGTTCCTTCGTAATTCCGGTAATGATTACGTGGCCTCCAATTGACTGATCAATTCTCTAAATGCAGAGGATATTATTTTCTTTAATCCCCAGCTTCCAGAGTGAGTCGTGAGATCTTATAAAGTCCCGGTTTTGCACAATAAAACATTAAACACCTCAGTCTCACTGGGGATTTGTGTCTTTGAAAGCTTCCCCTCCGTACACACGCTCACAAAGACACACACGAACACACATTCTTCTCTTACTGAATAAATAAGCTATCTCATTTCAAGCTCCAGAGTATTGCCTTTCACTCGATGCCTCCTCCTGCTCTGTTTGCGCGTCCGTTAAGTCCTCTCTTTATTAACAAAAACGCTTATATTCTCTGACCACATACCCTTTTAGCCTCGCTTTGTAAATGGCACAGAAGAATACATGATGTGTGTGTTACAATTTGGCATGCTTGCGAGACTCCAGCTGGGATAAGAACACCTTTCCCTCCGTCCCCCCGTCCCCATCCCCCGCCAGCCCTCTTCAGTCGGCCTTAAAGAGGAAAGGCAGCAGATCTATAAGGCCAGCTGGAGTAATTGATTCCACTGGACAGTTAATAGAGGGAGCCTGTTGTGTTACTGTTGCGGGAGGAGGGGGGAGGTTGGGGATGCGCTAGAGTCGTTTTAGAATTCTGCTCACGGGCTCGTTCAGCGTTCCCCTCTTGCGCGGTGTGAGGAGGTGACCTTACGTCTCCATGTTCCGCATCACCTTCTTCCTGCTGATCAGTGTGCAGAACATGGCCCGCAGGAATACGCACCGGCTGCAGGCAAAGGTCATACAGACGAACGGGCGGACCGGGTGCGTGCAGAATGCGCTGCGACAAACCAAATCCAATTTGAGCGTGTTTGTGTGTGCCTACTCTGTTGAAACCTATCAGAGGGCACCCACCAACAGCCCGCTGCAACGTGGGTGCCTTGCTTTATGTGTCCTAGTGCATATTTAACCATAAGGATTTATTTGATGCAGCCAGCACGGATACACAGTTGCCAACAGGCGCTCACCCACACAGCAATGAAGGCACATGTGCCGGAGGCTCCGCACACAGTCATAAAACCATACACACGCCAGCACATGCGCGCCCGCATGCATGCCACATTCTGCACCACGAGGCCGTGGTGCCATTTCAGCCGTCTGCGTTCTCAAGGAGACGGAGCTCATTGACATTCCGGTAAATCAGGCATCTTGATGCATTTGACAGGGAGAATTATAGCGTGTCATCACAGCCTCATCCACATCGATGAATCTCAAGGGAGACGGAGCTGGAAATGCATGACAACATGACGAAAAAATGTAACAAAATCTGCCTCTTAATTGGGCTGCAGCACCGGTGGGGGAAAACATCCCATAACAGCGTGTCTGTATATAGCTCTTGAGTGGTGGTGAATTACAACAGCTATCGTGGAACATTTGGTTAAATAATGTGAAAATGCAGTCCGCCATGTGCGTATGTGCTTTACATCTCCAGGGGTCATGGAATGCATAGCTGACAAACAGTATCACGTTTCTTTGCTGCCAGATCCATGATTCTAGAACACGGGCTTATCAGCATGCAGCATATTGGTGGAAATGCTAAACATCTAACCTGATGGGCCCTGAACTCTGAATAAGCAGGGCTCCCTGTAGCAAGCGCTTCAGCACAAACCCAATCAGATTCTGATGTTTAATGCTAACCCAATCCCCCCAGTGCTAATGCCGTGCCACTTTTGCTTAGTATAATAAATGAGAAGCGTCCGCGAATCACCCGAAGACATTGACAATCAGCCGAGGCAGGCGGCTGGGGGGGTGAAAGTGGGAGGTTCGCGGTGGAAGCACGGTAATCAGGAGGGAAATGAGGTTTAGGCTGTCAAGGTGTGGGTGTTAGGAGAAGAAAAGCAGATAAGGGGGTGGAAGAGCAGAGCTGGCTGCTGGGAAACAGTCCTGTGCAGGAGGGTTTGGGGGGCGGGGGGGCGTCGCACCGAGGAGGTTGTGGAATCAGCAGAGTAGCTGTGATTGCAGTTGCCTGGGGAGTCACATAAAGGCTCCTGAGTCAGTGAATCCAAATGAGCTCTAGAGATCATCACGCTGTGGGACATTATCACCGGTGACAGTGTTATTCCAGCCCATTGATCTGTTCTCACAATAAACTGATGGCATTTGAATATGCCGATATCTTGATCTCCGCAAAAGCCGGAATGATTGGCTCTGGTCTCTACTCTCAGCTTGGGGCTGCAACACAAAATTCTCGCACGTTTACATCCTCTTTCCTGCTCACACTGTTGTAAAATGTATCTTTTATGTGCCATTTAATCTGCACCGCGGAGCACGATGTTCTCCGCTTTATGCTGACGCACCCTTCTCTCTGCTCTCTCCTTCTCTAGGTTTAGCCCTTACGAGTGGTACAACCCGCATCCCTGCAACCCAGACTCGGATGTGGTGGAAAACAATTTTACGCTGCTGAATAGTTTCTGGTTTGGAGTTGGGGCTCTCATGCAGCAAGGTAGTTGCCTCAGCCTGTGGCTGCTGTTGCTCTGTGGAGCTGGAGCTCTCTCTACCCCACTGTCTCTGAGGGTTGGGCTGTTTCACCCAAGCCAGTGGCAACAGGAAGAGACCTCTGAGGAAGCTAGGAATAAAACAAAAACCCGTGTCAGTGTGCATATGATCGATTCTAAATGCAACCATCTTAACTTGTATGGACACGTAATAAACCTGCAGCACACATGGGAGAAACTATATGCATGTAGGAAACATACACACCAGATGATGAAGCACTGTAGGTCAGTAAATGTATGCTAAATGATTGATAAAATAAGATAACAAGTGTGATTCTCAGTGTCCCCTCCTCTTGCCCTTGGCCCATCAGCACCTAGAGGTCAGTGGGGTGTAGAGTCAGGGTGTGAGGTTACCTTGGGTACATGATTCTCTGGCCCAAACAGCCCGACTGATATTTGACTGTCATGAAATGACAAATGAATTTTACTTTGAAATAATGTTGTCTGTATATGATTATTTAAACTGTGTGTAAGATTGTTTTTATATTTTAATCCTTTTTTAATCCAAAATTAAACACTGTGTAAAAAACAGGTGAAAAAGAATCCCAGCACAAGATATAAGTCTTGTGGGGTTGGGATTTAATTCCTGCGCGCTCCAGGAAAGCAGATCTTGCACGCTGGCCTGTTAAGTGCTCTCTCGAGGCATCTTCAACAAATGGCCAATCAGCTTTGATAAGACTGTTTTGAAAAGATTCGACTCGTTCGATACAAATATGCGTTAGAGTCAAGTACTTGATGAGACTCATAATGATGACTTGCTGAGACTTTTGCAGCCTAATATTGATCCCTTCCAACTCCCTTACACCAGGCTCAGAGCTAATGCCCAAGGCCCTGTCAACTCGAATAGTGGGAGGCATCTGGTGGTTCTTCACCCTCATCATCATTTCCTCATACACGGCCAACTTGGCCGCCTTCCTCACTGTGGAGAGGATGGAGTCTCCCATAGACTCCGCCGACGACCTGGCTAAGCAAACTAAAATCCTGTACGGGGTGGTGGAGGACGGCGCCACCATGACCTTCTTTAAGGTAGTAGAGTCAAGATTCTGCTTTCTGATGAATGAAATGACTCAGTTGACAAGATGCAGGGCTGAATCCAGCGTATGATAATCCCAACCTGCATGCTAACGAGGCACAGTCAATAGAAATATAACTGCCTGCAATATGTCTCTAAAAAGGTTGTTGTCCTAAAAATGCCAAAGCCTGGTTGGGCATGTCCTTTTAATGAGAATACATTAGAATAAATGACAGTGATACATCTAAAAACAGAAACACGATGTCTCCTCTGTCTCCTGGATTTAGCATTAAAAAAGAGATCACCATCAGGATACTTTCACAAATGTCACCAATCCTAAATGGATAAACTAATTTGATCAGACCAGGAATAAATTCAGTTTTTATACAGAAAAGATCCATTCCTTTGTCCACCGGTGACAGAAAACTGTTGTTTAAACAAGGCTGACAAATGGATGAATTTTACTAAAAAATACCACTATTTTAAATTCCGGAAATATGTCAAATAAACTCCAGTGTGAAGACAAACAGCAAAAATGTTAGTCCAGTGAAATTTATCAGTGTATATAAAAGTGAAATTTGTTTATATTAAAATAATTCCTAACAAAATGAGAATGTAGAATTTTGAATAAAAATCAACAATAAAAAAAAAAAACATCATAGAAGCAGATTTTGGGCTGATATCAAATATATTTATTTCCTCTTGAATTTCATAGAAAACAAAAATCTCCACCTATGACAAGATGTGGGAGTTCATGAACAGCAGGAGGCAGTCTGTGGTGGTAAAGAACGTGGACGAGGGCATCCGGCGTGTGTTGACCTCTGACTACGCCTTCCTCATGGAGTCCACCACCATCGAGTTTGTCACCCAGAGGAATTGCAACCTGACCCAGATCGGAGGCCTGATCGACTCCACAGCCTATGGAGTGGGCACACCCATGGGTGAGTGATGGGAACCTGCCCTAAATCTGTATTTTATCTGAAATACATCTGTTGATCAATGAAAGATAATATGGATGCTATTAAAATATACAGTGTGGATGATATATACCGTCTTTGAAAAGAAGGGTTGACCTTTATTGATGGGGTCGCAGTTCTAATGCTTCACATGTTGGAGGGTTAGCTTAATGAAAAGTGAACGGCTGAATTAATGGAGAAGGTTAAGAAGTGCCTGGGGCGCAGACGCAGTCCGAGCTCTGGGTCAACAGGCATTAGGGTGTCTTTCTAAACCCAATGATTAATTTTTTTTCCCACTGTCATTTCAAAAGTGGGTAGTCAGAGACATACCTGTGTGGTGCCTTCAGGCTTAGGTGAGACTGGAAGCGCAACACGAAAATAATAATAACACCAAAAAAGTCAGAAACCAAATAATTTCTGAACATTCAACCAAGGCAAAAAAGTGCTTCATAGACTATTAAAAAGAAGCGAAGCGGGCAGCTGTCACGGGCCACATCCATCATGGTTAAACGAAGGGCCATCAAACTCAAAAGGGCTGTCCACATCTGGCTCCTGTTGATGAGTCTGGGCCAGTTATGGATCTGCAGGGATGCAATGATTGCCTTGGCTGCAACAAAGCTGAGGTGATGTGGTGAAATATAGTCCCTCGGGGCTCCGTAAGTGTCCGAGGACTCACTCTGACGCCCTTCTGATGATCCTAAAATGTGGATCACCTCTATGGCAACACATAGGATCAAATTCACCGCTTCAGATCTACATCCAAGGCCGCCTTCATCCAGGGAATAAACGGATTGGTGGCATCACGCGGGGAAAAAAAACCTAAAAGGTGTTTCTGCGAGCTGAATCAGTGCACTCACTAAAGCCCTCGTGGACAGGAAGCTAGGAAGCATTTCTGCTGTGATAGAAGAGGCCTTGAGATAGTTAATTGCTTCATTAATTCAAGAAGAGTTCTGTTATTTGTGCAGTGTTTCTTTTCAGACAAACAGGAGCACTCTGTTTTGATCAGGACCGGCTCTATGCCACGAGGACCCTCTTCCTCACCCACATTTAATTAAAAGGGTTTCAGCTTCAATGTGATTAGAGCATGCAGATTTGAAAAATTCCTTTCTGATTGAATGAGACCAGTTGATTAGACTTTTTTAAGTTGTCTTATTATTATTTTATTTTTTTCTGTAAAAGTTGGGCTCTTGAGTGATGGTGCCAATTATCCAAAAAAAAAAAAAAAGATCCTCAGCTCCATCTCCATTCATCGAGGAAACAAATTACCGGTTGGAAGCATTCGTTATTGTTTAGACTGATAGCACTAATAATCAGATTATTACAATAATGCAGAGCTCGCCCCCCGCTGCCCAGGAAGATCTCCATGGCGACCTCTTGAACTGATCCGCCCCAATCGCTACTCCGTTATTGCTCGACACCAGACAGCGCAGGAGTGAACGCTGTCCTCCGCTGCCGAACATCTGTCAGGTAGTTGTGTATGCGCAGTGTGTCGAGCACGGCCGTCGTTCCATCCACGCGTTCCCCGCTCGCCGTCTCTGAGGACCCATCCCATCAGCATTTATCTGAGGCCCGCTTTGTTAAGCCATCATTAATCATTTGAAATATGAGCCGAGCCCAAAGATCTCTCAAGCAAGCATATGCTTTTCTCTTGCTCACACACACACACACACACACACACACACACACACACACACACACACACACACACACACACACAAGGAGCTGCAGCTCTTTATATCCTTTACACGTACATCACTGAAAGGATCCACGTATCTAAATTTAGCTTATGGGCTGAGAAAAAGCTGGTCACGGTAGTGTGAGATGCTGTTAGAGAACTACAAACTCTTTTATTTATTTTTTTTCAAGTAAATGTCCCCTTTGTCAGAGCAAATACATGAAGACAGGGAGATGAAAGGATGATGGAGAGTAATAGATGAATGATGGATGACACGGAGAGGAAGCACCAAAGGGGCTGACAGGTGAGAGGAGCAGACAAAGTGATGATACTGGAGGCACAAAATGTTCTCCCTGTATGAGATGATTTGTCAACACGATAAAGGTTTCCGGCATTCCCAACTCGTTTGAGCCTCCCTGAGCTGAAAAAAACGGCACATATAGGAGCGGCCGTCACAGTGCACGCCCTCTGTAATCACAACAATGCTGGAACAAGCTTTTAAAGCGCTTTATAAATGAAACATAGTCCCTCACAGTGAGTATTAATCTTCCCCGGCCCGGTTGGAGCGCCGGGTGCCCGCTGCGACTTGATCGGCCCAGTGCTGCGTCACACATGTTGTTTATGGTGCCACACGCGAGGGACTCCAGCCATTCCCCCTCCTCTGATCACGCCAGCTCCCGCTGTGCCTTAATGCCCCGCTGCTTCCCGCCGGCTGCAGATCTGGCTCCTTTTAACTCTTTGTGACGGTAAAATGCATCACAACAAGTTAGAAGCGTGAAGAAGTTAGAAGCGTGTCATTCCCGACACGCCCTGCTTGTTTTACTCCTGCATGCAGACGGCAGCTAATTCGTCCAGATCAACAGCAGCTCTGCTCCACGGAGCCGAGCCTTTGTTGCCAACTCTCCGCGCATTAAAATTCACACATTGCAGAGGGAAGTGTGTGAATTTTGGAATCGCTCTGGGAAAGTGCAGATTGCTGGGATTTGACGGAGGAATCACGGGGGAACAAAAAGCGGCCAAGGATAACCTGACAGGATACACCACCACACCCAAACTCCAGGGTGTCTCATATTTGATATCTGCAGCCCTTCAGGTTCCAGATGGTCTGCTTCTCCTCCGCAGGCTCCCCGTACAGAGACAAAATCACCATCGCCATCCTGCAGCTGCAGGAGGAAGGGAAGCTGCACATGATGAAGGAGAAGTGGTGGAGAGGAAACGGGTGTCCCGAGGAGGAGAGCAAAGAGGCCAGTGCCCTGGGGGTGCAGAACATCGGCGGGATCTTCATCGTGCTGGCTGCAGGACTGGTACTGTCCGTGTTCGTGGCAGTGGGGGAGGTCCTCTACAAATCCAAGCAGAATGCCCAGCTGGAGAAGGTATGCTCTTAACAACCGCGGCCCATGTAACCACTATTACTGGTAGTTTTAGCTTCAAACCATGGATGTCAGCCACTTAACAGCCTTGATATAAAAGAGGATGATATCATTTTGTTTGCCCAAAATGTGTTAGTGGAGAGGCTCACAAAACATCTTCTGGGATTAACAGCTCCTTCTTAATGCTGTAGCACTGTTGTGTTGCTAATCAGGCGAGAAGACAGACAGAGAGTACAACCCTGTTGAAACCTAAACTCAGAGAGTTAAATGAAATGAGGAAAAAAAACGCCATTCTTTGCTATACACTGAAACAAGGCCATCACATCATCCAGGTTTTATTTGAACAGAACGAGGGTTCTGGGTTAGCTGCGTTGCCACAAGGCTGATGTTGCTACATTGTTAGCAAAGAGTGTGTTAAAAAAACTATTTATACAGACTATAAAGCATACATCCTTGGATCACCTTTCTGTCGGATAAGTGCTTTTTTCTTTAACAGTCCATGTCCCCCCCCACCATGTCGACATCTGTGTTTATCTCGCCCTATACCTCCGCGTCTGCTCGTATCCATAACGTCTCCTCCACATATGCAAATAAAAACAGCATAAGCCGCCTACAGATATATAGATCTTACACCTATGCTCACACCGACACAAACAGAACAATAATGGCTTTCACAGTTCGCTGCACACACCCCTGTTTTTAATATTGTCTCTTCAAATTTTAATGAGATTTTACATAATCAGAGGGTGAATGTGCTGAAATCTGCCCAAGCACGCCGGCGGTTTACAGGATTTCTCGCGGAAAGCGGAGACAACGGGGGCTCATTTCACAGAGGTTACATAAAATGTGTCACTCTGTCTCTGGGAAGGGTGGTATTTTAAAAGAAGGTACCAGTATTTTTGGATTTAATCTGCTTTAGTGGATGTTTTTCTCCCCCTTTTTAATGCCTTTTACAGTTCCTGCTGGCGAGCCGGCGTTACACATCTCTGGTTCTTGGCAGAGTTTGCGATATAAAATAAAGTAATAAAGTTGAAAGGGGGAAATCTGGGACACATCGTAACTTTAAATGTCAACCCGTTATTACAATTGCGCCAGTCACTGGGAAGGCTGCGGCTCAATACTCAAAAATGCGTTATTGATTCCTGCCGCCTCTATATTAGTTTCAGCACCAACAGCATCAGATTATTGACCAGCATTTACAATGAAGCTAATGCTAAAAGGATGCCTTGAACATTTTCTACACGCAGATCCCCGACCATTAACAGCGTGACACGGCCTCCACTTTTCATTTGTCCTTCACAGACCTATATAAAAAAAAAAGTGAGACCCACGCATCGCCTTTTGTGTATCGCTCAAATTCCCCTTAAGTAGCATGTTGATGGATAAACATATAGTGAAGAATTTGAAATGTCAATAGATGGGTGAGTGGCTTTCTCACACATACACACTTTTAATCATATATTGTTATTTAATAACAGGCAGGAGCAATATTCTTAAATTAAAAAGAATTCATTTCAGTTTTAGTCGTGTGGTGCAGAGTTTGTCTTTATTCAAATTATTCTTTTTTTTCAATCTTTATTAAGGTAAGGGGGTACCTGAAATTTCCCTGGGGGAAACAGGAAGGTGGAGGGGCATCAACAACAGCAATAATAAGAACAAGAAAAATCATAGACAGAAATCAGAAGTAAGCAAATAGGAAGGACAAAAATAACATTTTCTACTTTTCATTTGAAGTGAAGGAGTTTTGGGTTTTGGGTTTAAGAGCAATTTCATCAGCCAAAATCTTAAATCGCGTCTCCATATTTTGGTAATGATCTTCAGTTGAGGTAGTGGATTGTTTCTCAGTACATT
>BJFM01002447.1:216504-234142 GCA_016586285.1 Arothron firmamentum
ACCCCGCTCTGTCCTCTGCAGCGCTCGTTTTGCAGCGCCATGATGGATGAGCTGCGCGTGTCTCTGAAGTGTCAGCGGCGCCTCAAACAGAAGCCCCAGCCGCCCGTCATTGTCAAGACCGAGGAGGTCATTAGCATGCACACGTTCAACGACAGGAGACTTCCGGGGAAAGAGACCATGGCCTGAAACCCGGAGCTCCGCCTCAGAGCGCCTGAGGGGTGATGGGGGCCGGAGGTCGTGGGAGGTCGAACATGAGCTGACTCAGCCGCAGACCAAGGTTAGCGCTCAGAAACGGGATTCTTTTGAACCCACTTCCTACTGCAGACAGATGTTTCCTGTGGAAATATGGATGCCCCAGCAGGGTGGCCCCACTGCTACTTTTGCGCTTTGATGGGAGCCCAAAAACATGGACCCAGAATCTGTCAATCATAAAAAAAATAAAATAAAATAAACAAACAAAACACAAGTCTGATCCACACAACAACTCCACACACAGGCACACATATACACACTTTTGCAGAAGAGAACTGAGAGTAGCTCTTTTTTTTTTGGTTGTTGATGTCTTTTGTATCACCTCTATACGTGCGAGGCCTCCTGGGTCCCTTCTGTGCCAGTTTGGGGTTCTTTGAGCAAAATGAAGAGATACATTAAAAAAAAGAGTCTTATTTAGTTTGGGATCACCTTTGCTGACCTTGTCAAGTTCTTGTTTTATTGTTTTCTTTTTTCTGTACCTTTCTTGTGCCAAAGTTCTTCGGTTGTATTGGACTTTCTATCATGCCTGTTTTGTTCTGAGTCTATACAACGGCCGCCGTCCATGTTCACGTCCGTCCTTGCTCGCAGCCGCCGTCGTCGCTCTGTATTAGTTGTTATTTAAAAATGCAGGATTTCTACAAAAATGTGATTTTGTACGAGGACAAGAGGTTTTGTAGTACTTTGTATTGCAGTAGCGCCCCCCCATGGACAGGTAATGTAGCAGATTCCAACCGAGCCCTCCGAAACCACCAACCGTTGGGCTCCAAACTCTGCTCTTCTCATCATTCCTCTCATCAGTCAATGAGCTGTCGTCCATCTGTCCCGGGACGGTAAGATGGGGAACGCGGCGCTCTGAGCAAAGCCGTCGACTCAGCTTTGGAAGTGGGACATGGCCTCTGTCAGCAAGAACCCTACTGACCAGTGAGTGTGTGATGAGTTTCCTTCAAAGATGAAGTACAACGTGCAGACTGTTTGTTGCTTGTGGTAATGATAACCAGATCTGTAGTTTAACGCTGTAGTTTGATGCTAACACCAGGCAAAGGGAAAAGAAAAAAAAAAAAAAAAAAAAGTTAGCCGATTATTGCCGGTTGTTTTTTGGCTGTTGATTTTTCCTTTTTTCGGTGTGGACTTTAAAATGGAGGAGCGATTAACTCATCACGCGATCTTCATCAGCAGATGGAAGTTGTTTCCCTACAGGGCCCCTTCAAAATTAGAGCTCTAAATAGAACAGAAATGTGTGCACACCAGGTTAAAAAGTGACCTGAATTCAGGATTTTTATGTAGAAATCCACACACAGTAAAAAAAAAAAAAAAAAAGAAACTTTCCAACAGAGATATTAATAAAAAAATGTTCAAAACCATCCCCGTTCCACCTGGGCAACTGCATCTGTTCGTGGAGATGCGTGATGTGATCAGAAGCTTCACAACTGCCGTTTAAATGAGTGAATTCAAAACCTCAGACAAGGACGACGTGAATGTATGTAACAGAGCAGCTGCACTGTTGGAGCGGATTAGTAATAAGTATACAGTATAAGCTAGCATTAGTGTTATCGGACAGAGAGGGTCGTTTGTGCTAACTGTGTCCAGATGTGACACAGTCGCAGTTTTGAGTTCCCGACAAACATCCATGGCAGGTTTGTCTTCGCTGCCCCTCTGTTACCACCTCATCTGACCTGCGGTTCCAGGGACTCCACTTGCACCCGTGCCAATGCTAGCGATGACAACTCCGCTGCACATTTGTCAGCGTTCCAAACCGACGCTGAAGACTGGCAGGGAAGGCGTCCTCCTGAAACCCACTGGTGTTCCACCAGTGTTGCTTGTCATTTTCCATTGTCATGTGGCGGCGGTGCAGGCTGCTATCGACGCCACTCCAGTGGCCTGGCTGTCTTGTCGTGAAAACAAAATATGAGCTGGAATTTAAAATCGATGCAATGTTTTACAAATAATACCATTAAAAAATATGTCGGAATTACAGTTTTGCCTTCTGCCTTTTTCTTTTTTCCTATGTTGAGCTAAATGCACGGTTTGCTTCAGGAACCCGTTTCAAACAGCATCAGCAAAGCGTAACGTCTCAATGCTGAAATGTTGGGCTCTTCTAATTGATTAAGTAGCCACAGACGTGATTTGCATTATCCAAAGGAATGCATTAGGTAATTGCTAAGTTGTTAATCAAATCAGGTTTGTGAGTGTGTTGAGCTGTTTTGTGTTGTTTTTCTCTCTCATCCCAACTGGCTCGCCCGTCTGCGCCCAGGTTTAAAAATCAGCCTTCTGAGATCACGCGAATCCAGATGACGGCTTGTAAGCAGGAACCTCAGCAACGCCCGCGAGGCTGCGCGGCCTGATGGAAAGGTCGGAAATGCCTTCCGTTGCTCTGAGTGCTCATTGTTTTTTGTTATTTCTCCCACTCGTGGAGATCGCCTCCAGGCAGCTCTGGGTGTTGCAACAAGGGTTTGTTGGGGTAATGATGAGAACTGTTTCTGCAGGTCAGACGCCGCCACAACAATGGCCGCCCTCCAGATTTACAGGCAAGGTCATAATATGCGTCAGACCTTTCAGAGGGGACCGTTTATTCTGTCACACTTATTCCCATCATATTAAGCCCTCTTCCAACTTTTCCTAAGTGGTCATTGCAAAGGTATCCTTGGATAACACCTTCTTCATCAGGCTGTCACTATCCAAGATTGTGGTGTGGACAGATTGCCTTCTGAATGTGACTTTGGTTTGTCATACAGATATTCTAAGCTTGTAGGTCTCGGCAAAGCACAATTTCTGAAAATGGAACTGTACTCCGCTGCTCATTTCCCAGTGGTGTTAATAATTCAGCCTCGCAGATCATGTACTATAACCCTTTTTGATTTTTATTCATTTTAAACGAGTGGCAACAGATTCGCTTGTTAAGTTATTTAACACGTGTGGGGGGGCAGGTGGAATAAAACGAGCATGTAGCCTAATGAAACACTAAAAACGCACCGGTGTCTGTCAGAGGTCACAGTTAAATACCCTTTGGTGCACCATGGCTGGCAGCAGTTCAAACGACTCTGCGGGGCCACGGCTGTCATCCACCAGGCCCTGCTGACTGCTTCATGCAGCTGCCATCTTTCTTTTTAGCCAGTGTCCACTGCAAAGCAATGGTGAAATGTCATTTCAAAATTAGCACAATAACCTCTCTGGGAGAGACACACTCGTTTTTTGTACGAGATACATGTAGATACGTTTAGGTTGTCCACCTAGCGGTCACTGGGGGTACTGCATAGCTTTGGACCTTGAAATCATCATCCTTTAAATCACACACACACACACACACACACACACACGCACACATACACACACACAGGGAAAGTGGGGCTACACAGGCTTAACATAGCTGAAGGCTCTATTGTAATCATCTTCACATTATATATGCAAGTATACATATATGTCGAGGCTCAGCGGTGTGTGATCAGATGAGGCCTCATGATGAGAGGATTTTCTTTTATAGGCTCGGCTCTAGCATACAAATGATCCATCAGTCACATATAGCGTGCAGGAATGCAGGTCATGCATCGTAAACACTTCGCAACACTTCGATTAAAAAAAAAAAGAGTGTTTTCCTGATTGCACAAAAGCCATCAAAACTGCTGACTGCAAAAGCACTTGTTGCTTCCACAGACAAACGCTGAATAAATCAACGCTTCCTTCTCTCCCTAAAGCGCTCTGTGTAAATAATTTAATGATTTGTTGCCATGTGAGTCATATCAACAAAGCTGGCAGCGGAGGCTTTCGGTTCGATGCTCCAGCCTGGGGAGGATGATTCTCCTTCTGTAGCCGTCGCAGCGCCAGAAATGAGCTTTCACTCCGTTTTGTGGAGTTGGGCGTGTATTATAAGAAATCCCGGGGAAATGCAATAAAGGCAAATTTCCAGTAAGCGGCTGAGCCGCGCAGCCGTCGCCGCTTGAGGAGTGTTGATTTGGTGCGCGTTGGGGATCCGGCCCCGGCGGTGGCATGTGTCAGCCCAGAGATAGCACAGGAGGGGGGATACTGGAGCAACCAATGACCTCCGTGTGAAGAAACCTAATGGAACTGTGTGTAATCCGTGGGAGTGTGTTTACAGGCGCCATTTCCCACCTGTGCGCGCACGGGTACGTGTGTGCGGGCACCCAGGAGGGACAGGAAGAGTGAGTGTGTTTGGAAGCGATTTTTTTTCCCATCCCACCCTTTTCTTCTCCCTGGGGCAGATATAGCTGTGGTGGGTATCAGCTGGAGAATGGACCCCCCCCCGGCACGTTTCCTGCTGACAATGTTTTCATTTCTATTTGCTTTCTGTGTAACCGGGATGGTTCGCCGGCACCGGCACGCTTCTGAAAAAAGGCCGGGGAGGGGGAGGTTAATGGAACGCCCGGAGGCTGTTTCGTTGCTCATGACCAGTTCTGCTCTTTGACACCCGACATTCTGACCCCCCCACCAGCCGACCAACCACAAGGCCCCGAGGCTTGATGCTTCAAATGATCTCATTATCTCATGTTGTCAACCGCTGGACTGGGGGGATTGCTGTTGTCGAATAGCGCTCTAATTCCTCAAACAAAATAAGTTTTCTCTTTTTAACACTCTCATCTCTCCACCCACCCACCCACACACACACACACACACACACACACACACTCTCTCTCTCTCTCTCTCTGCTTTTTACTCCACCTCTGGAGGGACGCATGACCGTTGCGTCTTCCCTTTCATCAGGGCTGCGGCTTTAAAGTCATTTTCCTCCTCTCGCAGGGAGCCAAATGGAGACGAGGAGATGTCGATTCTCTCATCTCTTTGTCTGTCTCCTTTGATCTCTTTCGACATGAATTCTCAATGCACGGAGAGTAAATGGGGTTTTTTTTCTTCTTTTCCTCCATCTTCCTTTGGAACGTGGTTGATCATACAAAATTGACCAGAAATGGCTCGTAATGACCCCTGCGTTTTACCCAAAGATAAGGAAGGAAATAATAAAAGCACACACTCCTGGCTATTAATGCTCACAATGCATTTTAATGAGGGATGAATAATTCAGTTTCCACTTGTGGATGTAATGGAAAGGTGCATCTGCGTGCGCGTTCGGGCTTTCTGAGAAAGGACAAAGGTTGCAGCGGTGCCGGCTTGTGTTGTCGTCTTCTGCAGCAGCACCGGACAAACTGCTGTGATTTATCTGGCGTTCCCAGCGCAGGGACCCCCTCTACCGCACTGGAAAGGTTAAAGCATACAGCCCGGAGGCAATCCCACAAAGGTCAACAAGCAGTTTAGGAATGAGGGATGAGGAGAGAAAAGAATGAAAACACCTTTCTGCTCATCAGGTAGGTTCTTCTTTTCGCGGCCTCACTTAGATTCCTCCAATGACATCGACCTTGACGAATACACCTCTGGAGATTGTGCACGTAGCGAGAAGGGGTAGGGGGAATATTAACATGTTTATAGGTAACGAAGGAAAAGGGAGGGTCCATCCAGAGAGAGAGAGATGAAGAGGAGCGGGAGGGCAGGGAAGGGGGACGGGGGCTGTGGAGAAACACCAGCGTCTTCGGTGAGTCAGCTGTGTTGGAGTGATTCATTCGTTCTGGCAGTGGCGCTCGCCGGCCCGAGGGGAGCGGGGCTGCACTGCAGCGCTACACTGCCCTCCAGCGGCGAGAAATGGGAACAGACGGTTTGAACATAGCGTTTTATTTACGGTCAATTACTGCATCTTCAATTTCGCAGTCAGACCACTATATCAGCATATAAACCAAAGTACTGTACATTTTAATTTAAAGATGAATACAGCTTTCATTCACTGGCTTTAGTTTTAGTTTTTCTATTCATTCTGACTTGATAATTGAGGTATTTTGACTATTGTTTTTTTTTTTCTTTCTTAACTTTAAATAATATCCAATTTAAATAAGGCCCTCTCTTGACCATGTGCAGTTCACAGTAGCACAACACTGTACTGGAGTGAAACTCAAAAGGAAAGAAGAAGTACAACTGCAGATTCTCCAGAAATGTGGTCTTATTTCCCTACAATGCTCAGAAACCTATTGGATTGATACATAAAGGGTTTGTTTTAACATGTTGATTTATTTTTTAACTTCATGATATGAACAAAAAAAAAGTGAGGAGCCATTGAAACAATTATACAAAGAAAATGCATTCAAGCAAGTAAGAAATTATACAGACTTTAATGTCAATATAATGTGTTTATTTTCCTAACAAGTAAATCATTTCAGACATTTACAAAAATGCAAACCAAGATTCACAGAAATAAAAAAGGCAGTATACTTGGGGGCTGAAAAAAATGAGTGATATGCACATAGGAAAAAACTATTGTTTTCTATTTAAAAAGCAATCAGTGCTTGGCTCTCAACACGCCACTGGAGATTCCCCTGGGCCGTGACGGGAGAGAAAAAACATAAAATTAGAAATGTGCCTTTAATCGCTGCCGCAAGGATGTATCTGCACTTTTTATGTGCCTTGGTTGGATCTATCTGCCTTTTAGAGGTCGAATGTCTTCACACAGACACTACACAGCTGAACTACAATGTCAGCACAGAACCGTTGACGAGGGCAGTGGTTACTCTGCCTGCGTCTTTCTGGAAAAATGTAGTACAAAAACCTCAATCTGACTTACTGATTAAAAAAAAAAAAAAAAAAAAAACATCCAGTGAAACACGTGTGAATAAAGCAGTTGGCTGCTCTGTACACAAAGACAGGACCAGCAGTAAAAGAAAGCTGATGTCAGAGGTTTTCATACATGTGGACAGATGTTCTCCTGCCTCATTGGTGCCCCAGATAAAGCCAACAGCTCGGATTGTTTGGTTTGGATTGATCAGAAGGCTTTACTTCTGCTCCGGTTGTTATTGCCTTGTGCGACATTCACTGGTTTCATCCACCATCTGGACGCCACAGGTACACTTCAGATTGTCATTTACGTCTTTACATGTTAAACTTTGAAGTGTCGGTTTTTGGAATCGAGTGATGTCATAGAGGGACAATATCCAAGAAAAAGTAACATTTTATTTACAAAAGATCATACAATTAGTAACAAGTGATCACCGGGACTTATCAGCATCTAGTGGCAGAAAGGAAAAATTAAAAGAACTAAAATCCCCTCATTTCAAAACTGTCTGGGCACCCTCTTGGAAAACTCCCAGCCCAGATGTTCTGGAGGTAGACGGATTTAAAATGATCTCTGGATTCTGGAATACTACAAAAAGCGAGGGATAATAGCTGCCGATTAACATTAATAAGCACTGAAGATTAAGTCTGTTTGTCCCCTCCAGGCTACCGTAGAAACATGGCACAGTAACATCTGGATCCAGTCCAATATTCATTAAATCTGACTGCCAAGTAAATTGAATTCTGATAATAGATTACTTAAACATATACAGTGAACCTACAAAACCACTAAAAGGCAACACCGATCACTGTGACACATGTATGTAATACAATGACATTACAGCAATGCAAACAGTTCTCTCTGAAGCTGATGAATTTTTTTCTATTTTTTTCTATAAGGGTCTGATTTGCAGTACTGACTCATGTTGTTACTGCTGTGTTGTATAAAGAGGTTAAAGGCCAGCTAAAATATACAAACAGAGAGTGAGTCAGGTTCTCCATTACAGATAATAGTCTTTAACACAGCGTCCGTCTATAGCCTCTCGTTTTGTTCTTGTTACCACTGGAGGACATTAAAGACGAACCCCCAGGAGCTGAATTCCCAGTGAAGAACCTAATGCAGTTCAGAGGTAAGAGACAGGACAAGTCTGAGGGCATTTACATTTCCTTTTAGACAGGACAGTCTGGACCTGAATACAAGATTCTGCATTAGTTTTAATGATTGCCTGGACCAAAGTCATTTTGGCTTCTTTTGCATCTGCATGGCCACAGTGTCTAACAGGCAGAAACAAACTCCAGCATAACCAAAAGTTTTTTCTAACTTAGAGAAATTATTTTCCTGCCAGTTTTGCTCAGCTGCTTTGAACACTAAACAGGAAATATTTGAGATAGATCACTAGTCATAGTGATTGGAGGAAAGATAAAGCTGCTAAAAACAATACCACGACTATTTACTGCCGCTGCAGATCTTCTCAACTGCCGCAAACCCAGGCCCACTGCTCAAAAAACTAATGTCACATTCAACTCTGCCACTCCTTGATATTTTAAAATAGTTATATTCATCTTCATAAACTTTTTTATTTTATTTTTTTTTTTGACAAGGATGTCTCTGCAATGTCACCATTACTGTTAAATCTACAAAATCTTTGTACGAAAACACACGACGACATGACTTGTAAGCATCTAAAATGGTTATCAAAGGCCATTTAGAAAAGGAGCCTATGAAGATCAGAATACCTATTTGGTAACAGAATGAGCAAAAAGTCGGGTGTCCCTTGTGCCAAGTACAACACCATCACTCACTCGTAGCTAACAAACTGAGGTTAACTCACTGGCTGTCTGTGGAACACAAAGACAAAGACACACATATGCACGCACGCAGGCACACTCAGAAAAGCACACTGGCTGCGACCACACACCTGCAGAAATCAATCGAAAAGAAAACAGTTTATATAAGCTTCAAGGCTGTAGGGCTGGATTCTTGTGCGATACATGGCAAACAACTGCATGGAGGAGGTAGAAGGGACTGAGACGAGGTCCGGAGTTTGTGGAGGAACAGATATGAGGTAGGCCTGTGCTGTAAACGAAGAAAGAAACAAACAAAAAAGAATGGACACCAGGGGGTCTGTGACAACGTGAGGAAAATCCTGACACCTAAGGACAACAGCAACTGACAGTCCAAGCAGGGAGCTCAAAACAAAACACACACAAAAAAAGAAATATCAAATGTGTAACTCAAGAGGTAGTTGCTAGCATTAGTACATGATCAGTCACATGTCTCTTCACAATTGCTGAACAGATGTTTGTTGAGTCAGTGGATGATTCCCAAAAGACTAAAATACACTTTTTTTTTTTTTTTGGTTAATTCCCTGAGAACAGTTCATCATCCTGAGAGGAATTGTGTGGAAAATGTAAAAACACGTCATATAAAAGAAACCGGTTCAAAAAAAAATGCGGTTTGGTCATTCACTGTCCTGCTGCATCAGGAGATTCTGATTTTCAACGCGCACATTCACAAAGCTGTACATTTCAAAGAAACAAAGGCAAGTGGCTGCGGTGTTTCAGGCCCCGGCTCCGACAGAGACAGCCAGCACTTCAGCAAGCCTCAACTGAAAAAGCCTTCAAAAAGAAAAGCCAAACTCTGCTACAGAAATATACCACAACAGCTGGTTGTCCACTTTAGAGATTAAAAAACAAAGCAAAAAAAAAAAAAAAGCTAGCCTGATATTGTCACAAAAGTTTTTTGTTGATTTGTCAGAACACTAAGGTACGAGTTCGAAGCCAGGCGACAGGAACTTTAAGACGTCGACTTCAGGTGAGCTTTTTTCACATTCAATATGGTCAGAGAAGAGGTGTTCAGTTACAAATAAGTGCCACTAAAAACTCGCTCGGGATTCAAGTTGTAGTAAAAGTCTCTCTCTTTCTCTCTCAAAGAGGAGCACACCTGTCCTACCTGGCAATGTTCTACAGTATCCACTTTGGAGATATTAAGCAGCTCTAAAAGTACAGTCTTGCGCTCCCTTTGGAATGAAAAAAGGGAGAATTTGTGCTGGAGTAGCTAATTTAGATACATTTCCCAGGGGAAAAAAAATAAAGGCATGTTGAATGTGATTTTTAAAACACTTGATTGGGATTAAAAGGGGCTAAATAGATTGAGTAACAAGCTGTTCCAAACACCACCAAAATATCCCATATAATTCCCAGGCCTATTCCCCTATGTCCGAGTTATTATACAAGCATTAATTAAAGTTAATAGAATCTTAATTAAATCTTGTCACTTTACATATATATTAATGACTTAAAACTATGATTTAAGCTGTTATTTCTCAACTAAATATTAAACAACCAAGAACGGAGGTTTAACTGCAGCCGTTACTTTGAACCTAAAGACTAGGGTTTAGCACAATAAGTCATATCTAAATCAAACAGCAAAGACTGGAGGTTTATAGTGTTGACTCGCACCCTGAGAAGAGGCGATTCAAGTCTGACAGCTCTGCAGGTATTAAAACACACACCTACACAACTACCTGCTGCTTTCAGGCTGTGTTTGACAGCCTGCACGTACTGCCTGTTTCATTAAAGACCAGCGCTCAGCAGCTCAAGCTTTTTTTTTTAGAAAAATTCCCTCTGGAATCCAGAAAGTTTCCCTAGAAGTCCCAGTGAGCAAAGCTCGCCTGTTGCTTCGAGATACAGGGTATGTAGAAACTCTTCCTGACATGAGCTACCGTGTGTGCTGAGGAGATGCATCGCAAAATTTGGATTGAGGATAACCTTCAAGGTCAACAGCTGTGGCTTTCAACCGGTGAGAGTAAGTAGTAAAGTATTCAAATCAGCTGTCACAAAGTTTGTAGAGGTTTAAAAAAACAAACACCAAAAACAAAAAAAATCACGCAAACAAGATTCATACCATATTAACCAGCAGTCACTGTAACATGAAAGGCTCAACTCTCCAGCGCTGGAAAGCAGCCGCATGCATTCAGACATGCTTGTGCCCCTGTTGACTTTGTGTGCTGGTTACAGACATTAACAATTACAACATGAAAGGAAATTATTCTTTTTTCAGGTGTGAGGTAGATGGCGTGGGTGTGTGGGCTTCAGGTATCCTTGATTGACAGGAGAAATAAGAGTCAGAGGTTAGTGCTGACAGGTTTGACCCTGCAGGTTATTTTGTGGATTTCCTCCACCTCTGGGTCCGGGGCCCTCGTGTGTGGGGCTCCTCCGGGGAGGAGGAAGACCCCTCCAGTGGAGATGAGCTGGCGTGCTCCTCCTGCTCTGGACAGTAGAGGTAGGGCGCGGTCCCTGGACTGAAGGCCGAGGTAGACGGGTGTTGGTCCTGAGAACCGGGCGCCAGCGCCTTGTGGGGACACTGAGCCACCATGTGTGTGATGCTCTGGCAGTAGTGGCATTTCTTTGGCTGGGGGGGCAGTCCACACTCCTTGGCATGATGATCCAGACCTCCACAGTTATAACAACTGTGGATGGGGGGACAGACAGTTTATAGACGGAACTTACCACTAGATGGCAGTGTTATACAACAAAATGAAGTAGAAGGGCTGGGGTATTACATTTGAAAGATGGAAAAAGGAAAATGCAACAATGTCTCCATGCAAAGATGTTCCTGACCTGACATCAATTCATTGCACATACTGTTGCTAAGGTTCTCACTGCGTTAAACGGATGCAAATTGATAAGAGTCCTCTGTCCTTGGAATGTATTTAGAAAGAGAATAATTTCGGTTGCTCATATTATGTAATGACACAAACCGGCTTCAATATATCTTGCAGGTAAAACAGTTGTGATTCCAGGCCAAAAAACAGAATGAATAAAGGTGGAATCACCTATGAAACAGAACTTAACTAAATGTGGAGAACACTTGGGTTCAGAATTTACAGCCTCTCTTTTGTTATGACTTCCCCTAAAGGTGAGTATTTCGAAAGGAAACAGGAAGAAAAGTGGGGGTGGACCGTACTACAGGGGTTGTATAACAGTGAAGTACCAACCAGCCGCTCTCGGAGCAGCTGAAAAGGACAGATGGCATCACCGACATGTATCCGCATCGCTGTATCCAACACTCCTTATTTCTGAAGACACAGACCTTGATCCAACATCCAGCTCATTCATCCCTTCGAAATGCTTTATTCAGCAGTGTGAGACATTGACCAGCCCACATACAGTTTTTCCTGACCAAATCCGCTCTTAGCACCTCAGAAGCATGAAATTACACTGTCGCAGGAGAGAGGAGCATTAAGGTTGAGAGAAGCTGACCTTGCCGAGTAAATTCAGTCCAGCGATTCCGTGCTGTATTATACATATAGCCTGGCTTAGGCTTTGTGTGGAGACATACTCACTGCATATCATTTAAAGAGGACATGCTTCTGCTTCAGGAACAAGACATGTTTAAATCCCTGTACTCTGCTCTCTGACATATTTTATTAACAAGGTCCCTTTGGGATTTTATTACATCGAAAACAAATTATTAAAGTAGTTCTGTACTGAAATGCATATAAATCACATCCAAGAGAGAGTTAAAGCTGATTCTAACATACAGGTTTGGCACGTGATTTAAAAGTGCAGCTAATGGAAGGAAAAGGGCTCTATTCAATGTCTTTTCAATTATGGCCCACAATAACCATGGCAACAGGCTAACCACAATCTGAATGAAAGCCATCAATCTTGCATATATTTAGGTAAGAATACATGAAGTCCTGTAGTGCAGTATTGTCCTATCATCAGTTGTTTCAGGTGATGGAGAAATCAAAAAATATCAGCCAAAATTTTCTTTTATACATTTAGTTCTTTAACTCACCGGTCTCCCTTTGGTTTGCGTTTCTGGAGTGGAATCTTCCCTTTAGGTCTCCTCTCACTGCCTGCACATGGTCCCCCACCAGGTCCAGTCACCCGCAGGGACTCCAGGCCCTTTGAGGACTTTTTAAAAGTGAACTCCACCTGCTCTCCCTCCTTTAAGCTACGGAAACCTTCCATCACCAGTTTGCTCTGTTGGGACAGAAAAAAAGGAGACCAACCTTTGAGCGGTGGTGGACACTTACAGCGTCATAAAAAGGAAGACAGCACACGAGTCTGTACATCAGTCAAAGAGGTCGGTTTGTACCTCAGGGTTAAAGCAGAGTTAGTTCCACTGCAATGTTTCCATACAGCTGATTAAGAAGAGGAATAATGTGACAGAATCAGTATCTTAAATGTTAGATTATTCCTGAGGATATGATAATCCCGAAAATGAGTGTGTGCTTGAAAATGGTAAATGATTGGGGGCCTTGATTGATTATCTGACAATAACTGCATTGGAAATAAAAAGACTTGACTTAACATGTCTGAGTTTCCATTTCTGTCCAACAAAGCTCAGAGAATAACATGCGAGAGCTGCTGCAGCACTTTCTAAAGAGCATGAAGAATCCTCTAACACTCCTCCCCTCTACAGAAGTACAACCATGAGAGGGGGTGTTTGTCATGCACGTGTGCAACATCCGGCAGCAGAAACTGCATCTCCAAATGCTGACTTTTCTGCAGCTCAGACCAACTGCCACGACACAAGACAGGACTCATCTGGCAGAGAGCATCCTAACTGTGCTGCCTTTATCTACATTTCACAGTCACCACTTCCTATTCTTCCGCAGGAACTGAAGGCCATCATGCCCTGCAATCCTTTTCTCTCTGCAAATCCACCATCGATCACCTCTTCAACATCGATGTTGTGGATTTTGCGAATAACGATTTACTTCATGAGTTGTTGGCTGTGCAGAGCAAAACCGGCGCCCACCGCATACACGACCTTCGCCAGTTGCAGCGAGCCCCACAGACCTCGGCAGAGGTAAACACACCCACACCAGCGTGCGGCCAACCTGCTATACATCCAAGCCTAAAAATAACAGCAGCTGTCTGTAAATTCTGCACCTGCGTGTAGGAGACACAAAAGAAAGCAGCAAGCGGATGGAAACGAATGCAAAGGCAAAGAGGAAAAATGTGCTCAGCAGGTTTAAAATAAGGGAAATTAAAATTAAAATAAGGGAATTCAATATACTGTACTATTGACTTGTTTTAAATGTATTTAAACAAGGTTTCACAAAAATTCGAAAAACAGCCAGTCTGTAATTCATTTAAATTAATGAGGCCATTAAGTCATTTTTACATTTAAAAAAAAAATGATTTAATGTGAAACAATTGACTATTTAGAAAAACCTACAACATATAATCAAGTTGCAAACATTTGAAAAAAAAAGAGAAACGTTTCAAAAAGGATCAAGGTTGTGAAACGCATTTGTCATCATTAAAAACATCTCTGAGCAACAGCAAAGAAAAATTAAAAAAAAAATTAGTGGTAATTATATTTCAATTTTCTAATTTTTTTCATACCCATGTGTCCTCACAAGCTAGTATAAAAAAATAACTTCAAATATATTTGATCGTACAAGTACATGGAAACAAAAAAGTGTTTAAATAAAAGAAGTCAACTTTTAAAATGAAACAAATATGTCCTTGCTGTCCTCTTTAATTGTAATGTTTGGTTTTTAAGACAGAAAGAAAAATGTATAGAAGGTAAGAATGACTGAACTCACTCTGTGAATAATGATGAATAATCATTTACTAGCCCCTCGACCATGTGACTCACATGCTCTTCCTGTTCTTCTAATTCCTTCATCTATGAGTCGCTTGTTTCTCCAGTTCAAAGTTGAGTGGTTTGTCACAGCCCCCCTCCCCATCAATGTCCACCAATGAGGAAACAACACAGACAATTTTGTCCTGTGGCACATCTAAAATGGATGTTTTTATGTCTCTGAGGGGTTTTATTCCTGAAGTATGTGGTGGCAACCTCTCAGTGGAGTCCTCGCCTCGGCTGCCTGACCCGTTTCTATTTACACACCGAGGTCATGAGAGGGTAGAGCTGGGGGAAAGGGAAGGAGAAAACATCAGAATGACAGAGAGAGGGAGAGAGAGAGAGAGAGAGAGAGAGAACAAAATGGAGGAGTGGCCTTGCGTGGAGAAGGGGGGGTTATAATGGAGGAGGAGGAATGGGAGGTGGAGGGGCGTTCATGGAAATGCCTCAAGCTTTCTGTTCAGCTCTGATGGAGGAGCAACTGCTGATCAGTGGTTGGACCTGGGGGGAAGGTCCAGGAACAAAACACCCATTTGATCGGGAGCCCCACAGGTCACCAGTAGAAATGTGAGGGTCACTGGTACCATGCCAGACCCACCTACTGCCTGCTTTCAAGGAGCACACCAAGCCCAAGAGCAGCCAGCGTCATCCGAAAGTCTGCATTAACTGACACCAACATCCGCTAAGCAGCTCAAATCTGCCTACAAGCTTCCGATATGTAATAAATACCTTCTTATAGCTCTGTGCGTGCGTGTGTGTATGCACGTGTGTGTGTAGGAAGGAGTTTGCGATCAATAATGTATCCTAGGTAGAAATAGACCTCCTTTTCATCAGCCTGTCCCACGTCATCACCCAGACAAACAATCGATACAGGAAGCAGTATGGCAAGCGGATGGGGGAGGGAGGGGGGGGACATCCAATGTCCTCCAAACAGCCTCTCTCTCTCTGTAGCAATCACCAGCTAATCATGGGATGCTTTCAATCAGAGGTGGCCCCCACACAGCCCTGTGCTCCATCGTGTTTGAATGAAGGTGTGTTTGTGTGTCTCTGAATATGACTGAGACGGCGGTCGCTATGTAAAGCTTGAGCTAACGGAACCCAACAGGGTGGAAACCAGCGGTGAAAGAGAAGCCCATGGAGCCGCCCTGACAATCACACCTCGCCATTCCAAAACCGTCAACATTTAAAAGCTTTTTCCGTTTCATCTGCCTTAAATGATCATCCCACAGCCTGAGATTAGGACTAGAATTAATGTATTAAATTTCTCTTTTATCTCTCTAACAGCAAATGTGCACCTCTATTTTATAATCTAAATCAGTGCTACACCGTTTCTATTTAGTTTAACAATATTTTAAGTGGTATTAAACCAAAACTTCAAAGTAGTAATTTTACACCTTCATTTCATGTTTATTCATTACTTTTGACAAGATGTTCAATAATCTAAGCAATTCATTTTTCTCATTGGATTTACAATATAATCTGCAATGGAATCTATTATTACCTGATTAAGTAGTATTATCGCATGCAAGTCTAAGTGCAGGTAATTCAAAATCAAACTTCAGAATTGTGTGAATGGATTTGTTGCAGATGCCTAAGGTTTTTTGTTATATTCATTTAAAAATCAAAATTTTAAGCATAAAAATTATCTATGTCACTTTGCCAAATTATATAAAGTGTATATTTGTTTCAAGTAACTTAGCCTGTATTTCAGCCTTATTTTTATTCTCTGCTTTTAAATTCATTAAGTGTATTCACAACATAAGTTTGAATTTTTATTTTCATGAAAATTCTTCAAAAATGAATAAAAAAAAATAGTAAAAGCAAGTAAAACTCATATTTAAATTTCTGAAATGAAACAAATAAAATGTGACTAAATCTTTCAAAAAAACTGAAACAAAAAATATTTCCCACTGAATATATGTACATTTGTAAAACCAGATGAGGTCAATAATTTAAACATACTGTAGCTGATAGTCCAGTCCTTTTCTTTGTATTTCATGGCCATGGTAGCTTGTTTTTAACACTACGCTACCTTCCCCTCTGCTCCTTTTCCAATCACTGATCACCACCGCCGTGTGTTTTCAGCTCGGCAGGAAGTCACATGACTAGTCTTTCTTCTTTTGCATTTTCTGGTGTGCAAAAGAAATGGGTGGGACTGGTGAAGGAGATTCAGGGTGGGGTGGGGTGGGGGTGTTCCTGCAGGAGAGACAAAGCCAAATACTGGCTATCTGAAGGCAGAGATGGGTGGGGCCTGCATGCCAAACGGTGACATGGACCAGAGGTTAATCTCACTAGGGGCCCACTTTAACCTCACTACGCAAAACACACACTCTCCTTTGAGCACAAACTCACACTCAGAGAAAGAAAAAAAATTACAGTCTTAAAACAGATCGTGCACAAACACGGACAATCTGGCTGGTAGAAGCAGAATAGGAACCATACGTGTGCATGTACGGGGCTCCAGATTTGTTCAATATTTTAATTTCAAACTGATTACTAACACCCCCCCCCACACACACACACACACACACACACACACACACACCCTAAAGGAATTGCACAAGCACATGTGCGTGCGCACACACACACACACACACACACACACACACACGCACGCAGTCCAGGTATACAAGTTGATAGACAGATAAAGAAAGTGCAGTATGTGTAATCACTGTGCAGCAGAGGGGTATGGGGAGTAAAACAGCCTAATTACTCTGCCTTACACAAGCCCGCAAATCCCAGTACTTCTATCTTTGTGAGGACTTTCATAGGCATATTGCATTCCCCAGCTCCTTACCCTAACCTTCCCAACTAACCCCCTGACTAACCTAAACCTAATTCTAATCCAACTTTAAAACCACGTCTTAACCCTCAATCAGGCCTTCGAGGTTCTGAGGACCAGCCAAAATTTGCTAATGTCCCAAAAATGTCCTCACTTTGCCAGTAGAAAGAGTATTTTGGCACTCAATATCTAGCAAGTACAAGAACTCACATTCACACACATGTTCTCTAGACGAATGTGATCAGATAGGAGGAGGACTGATGAAGAGGCCTCCCAGGAAGAGAAATCATGCCGCCGCCACCACCCCCCACACGCACGCACGCACACACACATGCACGCACACACGTCCTGCTGCTCCTCCTTTCGAAGGGACCCACCCCAGGCCACCCGCCCTTTCC
>BJFM01002447.1:236214-257650 GCA_016586285.1 Arothron firmamentum
TTTTATTTTTTTTTTCTCTCCAGCCCTACGTCGTGCATCTACAGCACGCCGTGGAGTTGTAAGCTACTGGATCTGGAGGGCAGGTGTAGCCCGCGGTTCCCCCAGCCCCGTGAAGTCTGTTCAACATACGAAAAACACTCAACCGTGCAAAAGGGAGCAGGGCATTGTTACACGTGCTTCTCGTTTTTGTTTGTATTTTCTTGTTTTTTTTATTCTAGCTTTGAACAACAATCACGTTGCACCTTGCCTCTCCCTCCCCGGCGCCCTAATTCCCCCACCTCTTCCTGTCGTTTCCTTCGAACAGGCGAGAAAAGAGCGCAAGAAAACAAAACAGAAAAAGAAATGCAGAATAACCTTCGGCCATGTTTCCCCGCGGACCCTCTGCGCCCAAGTTGCGATAGAGAAGCTTCCTCTGCGAAAACGGGCTGCGGCAGTCACCATTAATCCGACATCCTCGGTCCCGTCGCTCCCTAAATTAGCTCGCATGGTACGTCGTGCTTTCTGCCTTTTGATATTTCTCTCATGTCTCTTCTATTTCCCTCCGTCCTTCCCTCACTCTCGCCACCTCAGTACTGCTCGCGCTCTCTCCCTCTCTTCTCTCTCTCTCTCTCTCTCTCTCTCCGCTCGCGAGCTGGCTATGCCCGTTCCCGTCGTGAGAACACGTGACTTTGTCAATTACACGCTTTTCTGTTGCTAATTTATGCCCCGTGATTCCACGGAAGGTCCTTGCACTCGCAGTCCAAACCTCTCCCGACGCACGCACAGTTAAAAGCAACGGACATCGCGTTGGTTTGTCACGGTTTTAATGGCGGTGATGTTTGGAAAAAGTCCACCACAAAGAGCTGTTGTGGCGCTCCACGAGGCCTATTACAGTGCGAAATGAGATTAGATGGGATTCTATTAAATTTTAATGATTCCTCTGTGGCTAATTGATGTAGTCATGGAAGCAGGAAAACAAAACACGCGGAAACAGGCATGATAATAAGCTATTTCATATACAGGCTATTTCATCCGCCCAACTCGCGTCTTCATAACATTTGTGCCACACTGATGCCATGTGACCGATGGAAAACAGAACATCTTATCTATGTGAATCAACGGGAAGTCAAGTCATTACGTCACTAAAATTTGGAGATTAACGGTTGATCCACGTTTCAGTTCAATAAGCAACTTCAACATGATCTGATAAATCACCCAAAATATTAGCTTGTCCTCGTTGTCCTTCCACACACGTGTTGTTTTTCAGCTCATATTTCTAACATAAGAGCAGTTACCTTCCAACATCATCTGGGCACCAGGGGAAAGCTAAACTCACAGCTTTGGAATGTGGCTGCAAATCCCAGGGAAAAAAAATGCTAAAAATTTATCTTTGGTTTTATGATGGCCATTGTCTGATATTAATTAATTAGGACTGTATATTTTAGCTTCTTGGAGGCTGAATCAGCCAATCCGGTTTGCAGATAGCTGAACACTTGTGCAGCTATATTTTATTGCTCTAAATGAGAACCAGTGTATTTTGAAAGTGAGATGATACTGTTAGGGGGAAAAAAAGATATTGCACAATCAAGTCCAAATTCTGCTCAACAACATTCGCTAAAAACTTGTCAGAGAATAGGTCAGAAAGCCACAGAGCAGATCAATCACAAAATATACGCCCAGTTAGAGGCTACAAAACTCTGCTGGGACGTTTCTCAAGGGGTTGTTCCTGGCTAGAAGCAAAGAGGAAAAACACATCAGAGGAATGAAACAACAAACCCATCTCCACCCACCGGAGCGAAAGAGCCCACCCTTTGGAATTCATGAGCTTTACTACTACCCCCAAACCCTGCGTCCCAGCCCCTGCACACAAAAAGGGCCATGTTTTTGAAGATGCTTGTAGCTCTGCAGTGGCCACAGAATTACAGTCAGGGTCAGAGAGTTTGGATGCCAGTGTCAGATCTAATACACTCACTCATATCCTGACAGGAGCTTTCTGATCAGCACACAAAAAAATAAGAAAAACAAAACAAAACATCAGAACAGAGCATCTCACTGACTGGTGCAAGCAGAGGGCTGAGATCTGTCTCTTGTTTAGGGAACGATGGGAGTAACCAGAGATTAGATGAAAATAAAAGTCAGTATGATCATTTAGTCCATTGCTAACATTATTTTTGTTTGACATCAAGTTACCAAAAATAATGTTAATGCTGCAGGAAATAAAAATATCATTTATTTTTTTATCTATTATTTGTAGAAAAGAAATATCAGAATATAAACAGCGTTATCATTATTATTTTTTTTTTATGTTAAAGATTTGCAGAATGGGATTATCTTTTATCCCTGAATGAATATGTGGATAAGTATTCATAAGGCAAGTATTAAAACAAATTTTCCCTCTTACTCTATGCGTGCACGGATGTCAAACTCACTTTTAGTTCTGAAACTCATTTGACATAATAATATAACTGAAATGAGAAGTTTCAGGGTTTTTTTTCCCACCATTTGTTGTCCAACCATACAAAATCCATTCCTGCTGAATTTTCATTGTTTTCTGTGAGAATCAACACCCACAAAAGTTAGAAATAGTTCTAAACTTGTTTTTACAAAGAAGGAAAAATATCTGCCATTCAATATAATTAGTGCTATAAATAGTTTGGGTATTTTTTGGTAGCACAACTATGAACCGGTCTGTTTTAGAAAGGAATTCAAAGTTAAACTTATTAAGCTTATATTGCATGTTTTAGTTTATACCACAAATCAATAAATGATTGAAGCCAACTTTTATGGTTATTTGAATATCTTAAAATATTAATATGTACAGATTTGGAACAAAACCAGACAGTTACAAACTTCCATGCGCAGATTTTATATTTGATCATGATAAAATCGGATAGCCACTTGGAAACTGTTTTTAAAAATGTGCAGCTTCAATTCAGGATTTTTAGGTTGATTAGCTATTTTATTAATTTTTAAAACATAATTTGGGATTTCTTTTTAAACAATTCCTGTATATAAATTATTTTTGACCTAACTCTGCTGATGTTATGCTACACAAAAAAAGTCATGTATTATATCTAACTCACATGTGCATATTTTCCCCATACTTTTTAAAAAATTCGAATGAAACTATTCAAATCAACTGCAGTCATTTTCTTCAGCAAACTGGAGAATCTGGTCGCAAACCAAAACCATTCTGTTTTTAAATCAACTATCTGATCAGATTTACTGATCAAAATCAATAACTTTTGATTATTTCAGCACGTGAACATGAGGAAAACTCGAACTGTTTGAGGCTAACTTTGTGAACATACTTTGGACCCTCTCACCCTAGCTAACCCCACCCAACCCCCACTCTTCACCCTGTGGTCTCCCAGAGGAAATTCGCCTTTAGCCTGTCAATGCAGTTCAAAGGGTTCATTGAATTTTCTTTTCTAGTGGAGGACTTGTATTTTTTTTGTCCTTCACTTCATGCATTCCAGACACTTCACTCCATATAGTCTTTATATAGGTAGTGTGAATACTGTGGGTGAAGCTTCCCATCAACTCAACAGAGCTGATTATTTTTTTTATGAAATGATCTTACAGAAAGATTCAGATGATGAAAACAAATTATTTTTAATTATTCTTTTTTTCTTTGTAATTCTAAACACAGACCTACTTGATAAAAATCGTATTTGTTTATTACATCTTTCATGAACTTCATTTATTTTTTTAAACGGAACAGTAATAATTTAAGTTCTTCCTCCAACTTTTGCTCAGATTTCGTTCAGAAATATTTTGAACTAACGAAAAATCTGACAAAACTTATGTGGAACAAGCTGCATGAGAGAAGAAGCTACACCAAAGATCTTTGCAGGACTTGCAGCTCAATTGATACCAAACACAGAAGACTTCTCTATTCAAAATCAAACGTAAGTGTGGGTGGGATTAACGCAAAACAAAAAAAAAAAAAAGTTTAACCCGACATACTTTTTTAACGGCCTGAAAACTCTTAAAAACTACTTCCCGTCTCCAGGAAGATGGTTTCAACTTCAATTTGAGGAGGTAAAAACAAAGGGAAAAGGTTAAACTTACACTTTATCGCCACATTGTGCGGTTTAAACTGATTTCCATTTCGAAATTCCTGTTCCAAAGGCGAGTAAACAAGAGAATTATCTGAATGAAATAGCCTATCGGTGACGTCACACAGCGGGAGCGGGTGAAGAAGACGCGGCTCTGTAGATGGAGCGCAACAACTGCGCACAATGGAACAAATTTGCCTTTAAATCTTATTCGATGTGAAAGTATATGTGTGTTGTTTTTCTACGATCAGTAAAACGTCGATTGTCCTTTTTTTTAACTTGCCAATCATTTCTTTAATATCAAACACTAGTGGCAAAACGTTTCTAATCGGAGCGAAAACAAGGGGTTTGTACTTAAGTTGCGCTTCTTCTGTCTAGCTTTTGTGCTGTTGCCTTATTGTTGAGGGTGCAGTACGTCCGGCTTTGCGCTCAATTATGCGCCATGTTGGGTCTATTTCAGGTGTTAAAAGCGGATCTCTCACGTTAATAAGTAATCCAAGATCATCTGGGACACCTAAACCTTTCTGCACATATTTTATCTTAGCTGTGACGGACTTGATGGAGGAAGAAAACGTTTGTTGAGTTTAAAAAAAAAAAAGGAAAAAAAGGTGACTCACCTGTCTGAGAGGGAGCAGACATCCTCTGCTTTTATTCTCCTTCCGAGAACGAATGAGGTGGCACAGACTGATCAATCACCAGGATTTCTCTGATACAGGGGGGATGAGGACTTCTGTCTGGTGGACCCGAGGCTCCAGATGAATTATTGGTTCAGGCTGATTCCAACCGGATGAATGAAGCCGACTGACCGACTAGAATCAAAGACACTTTCCATGAATGAATATTTTATCGTGGCACTGTAACACAAGCTGCACCAGCATGAGGGCCAAGTAGATTTGTTTCTAAAGTTAACCATCAGATTGCTGAAAACTCCAAAAGTGATCTCCTGCGTGAAGGGTATACTGGCTCCTGCTTCTGGGCTCTCTTCGGGTCCTCACCATTCTGCAGTTTTCGAGTCTTCGAGGGGAGTTTTAGTTAAGAAAGCCTAAAAATTTAACTAAGTACTACAAGAATTCAAACCTGCATTCCCTGAGCTTCATGTTAACGCTTCAAACCATGTGGCACCCACGGCCTCCCCCATCAATCTCACAGACTTCCCCCACCTCTTACTCCCTTGTGGATAAAGATCCATAGTTCACATCCCCCACCCAGCCTGTTTACGTTCACTATAACGATGACTATTTTAAGACAAAAGCATTTCGGCCAACATTATTTAATGCGCATTAATATGGGAACTTCACAGCAGGCAATATAATTTCACATTATATATTATTAATATAAGATGAAGTTCTTTTCTTTTTTTCTTTACGTTAAAACTCAGCTGCAGATCACACATCCGATTTTCAGTCACTGGAGCTGAAACAGCGCCGCCCATCGGTTCACTCCAGACAATCACCTGCACTGTTCAGCAATTACAACGAGAGAAAACAGTACCACTGATTATATTTACAGCGTATTCTTTTTAAATTATAAACGATTAATTATAAATCGAATATATTTTGAAACCGAAACTTAAAACAACTGTAAAACTTAGCCTACCACAACCTTTTCCAGAACCTAACGCTCACCTTCACTTATCTTAACTTTTTTCCAGCCCTTCTGGTTTCCTAAAACCATGTATTTTATTGCTAATTTGCCAAATTAACATATCAAGAACGCATTTGTAACACAGCTACTTAGCAATTATCACGAAAACATACAAATATTAAATCATTACATAAAAAATAAACCAAAAATTTGGCTTATGCAATCTGGAAATAGACATTTTAACTAAAAGAAAGTCAAGCTGTTACAGCCGTTGTCCTCAAACGTGGACATTGGTTTGCTAAGTAATAACGGCCGGGAGGTTAGCCTAACTAGCAGGTAAATTGAACTTCCGCTAAGCTGCCATTCCATTTCCGGCCGGCGCTTTAATTCTGAAGTTGCCACACACACACACACACACACACACACACACACACACACACACACACACACACACACACACACACACACACACACACACACACACACACACACACACACTGTATATATAGCTGCTGCCGACAGGTCGGTCATCTTGGAACTGTGCTACTCGCGCCTCAGTATATTACGCTTCTAGAGGAACGATGTGTTTCGATATTTAAAGCTATCATAAATCGTTCAGTTGCCAAGCTGAAAGTCAAACCACTTATCAACAAAACAAAAGAATTAAGGTCAAGTAATATATTCCAAAAAGTCATTAAACCAAGCGTATAAAATATTATGAAACGTAAATTACGGTAGTAGTCGGTGACAGTTTAAAAATCAAATTAGGAAATTATGACTGGTTGAATGGTTGAATATGAAATATGTAAATCTTTAGAAAGCAAGTGTGATTAACCAAACCTTTAACTGTAATTAGTCTTCTCCATTAGCAAAGTATTTGAGTCCCAAAGATTAAGGTTGTGGACTTAGTCGAAAATCTTTGTGTGTGTTTTTTGTTTTTGTTTTTTTTCTTAGGGAACCTTAAAAAGCTTTGTTTAGAAATCACAAATATGCCTTTGTATAGAAATTGATGTGTTATAACATACAATATTATTTACTCCCACTTGGAGTAAAGAAAGATTTTCAAGCAATAATTTTTTTTGTTTGTTTGTTTGTTTGGTTTTTTTTGTTTGTTTGTTTTTGGGAACAGATCAAAACCAACCCTAAAAATCACTAATTTTATCATAATTAGAAGTTTAATTTAATAGAAGCTAACTGGGTGTTTTAAAATTTTGGATTGTTAAATCCTAGAAAAGTTAGTTTGATTATTTGGGAAAACTAATATCTCAAAACAGGCTTTATTTCATCCAGGTAAGACTCCCAGAAGCCAAACACTTTTAAAATCTGATTACAATTTTATTAATTGAGAAAATGGCAAGAACAAATCTGAATCCATATCTGCTCGCATGTTAGATAACACACACAGCATGTTTGTTGTAAATGTTATTTCATTGTCTCGTACTTGAATAATTAATTGAATAATCGAATATTTGGAGGGGCCTAGCTGTCGCCACCCTCCTATTTTGGCCCAAGTGCTGTTATGTAAGTGAGTGCCCCCTGGTGGACAAAGTCAAACAAACAACCCCAGCAGCTGCTGGAGCTCCGAGTTGTCCTTGTCACATAAAAACCACGAAGTTTCACTTGTAGCTTTTATATTTTTGAAAGATTTTACACGGTATTTAAAGTTGTGCATGTTATATTAAATGCGATGTATTTAATCAATTAAAAAACTGCTTTTTGCAACTCATTTTGCAATTATGTGAAATGTTTAAAGAACAGAGAGGAGGCCAGTGACCATTCGATAAGTTTATTGTAGCGCTGGTTCTATGTTGTGTTAATAATCTCAATAAGAGGTAGAAATCAGCTTGACAGGACCAGATGCGCTAAACACACAATCAGACAAACACCATTTTCTGTCTACTCTCATCCACAGCAACACTGTCTACTGGCAGCATCTTTTGCATTTGAGCCTTTCTTCAGAATATATGTAACTGGAAAATTATTCAACAACAAGCAATTCCAACTCCCCTGGCAAATAAAAATAAATTAACAGCATTGATCCAAAGCACCTGCAGGACATGAGACAACCACCAAGTACACCTCTGCCCTTGACCATGTGCCTTTATTGGCTGATGACACATTGGCGGTAGCATATTCTACCATTTTGTAAATACAAAACTGATCAACAGGTTGGTTTAGAATGCTGCTTATCAGCATTACAGAAAAAGACAAAATGGGAATTTAACAGCAGATGTGCTATGACATCCTGAAAATGCTGATTTTAAGTTATGAAAAGTGTGAGCTGCTGCTATGTAGTGTACTAGAAATAGAATTTGAGTAAAAGGAAGAAAACAAACCCGGCACTAATCGATCTATTTGACCCAGGAAATGTTGAGACAGTTAGCGATGAATGCGTAAGTGTCAGCCACCTCCTGAATGACCTTACTGGTGGGCTTTCCGGCACCATGTCCAGACTTCGTGTCCACAAGAATAAACAGAGGGTTTGTCTGCTTGGGGCTCCGTCCAACAATATGCTGCAGGTTGGCGATGTACTTGAGGGAGTGAAGCGGTACCACACGGTCATCGTGGTCCCCAGTCAGCAGGAGCACTGCGGGGTACTGAATCCCATTACCTTCTGGAACATGGATGTTGTGGAGTGGGGAGTACCTGGTGAGGAAGAGCAGGGGAGTAACCAGTACCAAGATGAGCACACGTGCTGGAGACATTATTATAGCTTATAGACTACTGTAGAAACATCACTGAGCAGCATCTTAGCATTATAAGTGAAGAAAATCCCTGCATCGGTATGCTGAGTTTATTATACACCATAGAAAGCACCTTTATGTAGAAGGCAGGTGATGGCTAGCAGTTTATTTTCAAACAGGACCTTTACAACAGCTTTGAAGAAGGCAAATTCAAACATACAATTCATAATACTGTACTGTCAGGGTCTTAAATGCATTACCTTTATTTTGAAATTCACTCTCCTGTTATCTGTCCTCAGCTCTCATAAAAGTACATCACTATATAACTTAATCAGCAGTCAGCTGGTACTACTTACCTGGCAAAAAAAAAAGTTTGACTGTGAAGCATTTGCATTAGCGAACATTCAACATACTGGGTATTTGTGTTTAGAACTACATGTTCTGGTGACTGCACACTTACTTGATAAGACAGTCAAACTGCTCCTTAATGTCTGAGCAGCCAAAGTCTGTGGTCCAGGCGTGGCCGATGGTGAACTTGTGGAACTTTAGCATGTCCATGACTCCTACCTGAGCCACAGCGCAGCCAAACAGCTCTGGACGCTGGTTCACGCAGGCGGCTGAGGGACGAGACAGAGTCAGTGAGTCAGCTGTTAGCCCTGCGTTTCATCAGTAAACAGCAGAAGCTCACGCACCTACGAGCAGGCCACCATTAGAACCGCCATTTATGGTCAGCTTGGAAGGTGAAGTGTAGCCCTCTTTGATGAGATACTCGGCAGCACACTGAAAGTCCGTGAAGCAGTTCTGCTTGTTGGCCAACATGCCAGCTAGAGAGAAACATTAAGAGGATGCAGGAGTCTACTCAGGGGAGGAATTATGTCTGCTTTGCACGAAGCCCCTCACCTTTGTGCCATGTCTCCCCGTACTCTCCTCCTCCCCGAATGTTGGCAACAGCCAAGACTCCGCCCAGATGGCGGACGAAGATGAGCCGGGAGACGCTGTAGCTTGGCGTAATAGAAATATTAAACCCTCCATAGCCATACAGGAAACCGGGGTGGGAGCCATCTAGCTTGATACCCTTCTTGTGGACGATAAACATGGGGATTTGAGTTCCGTCCTTGGAAGGATAGAAGATCTGGCAAAATAAAACCAGGCGAAAACAAACCATCAGGACTGGAGACTGGAGAAGCACCCCAAGTGAAACTAGGTCAACGACCCTGCCAACGACTCTCAGGTGACCAGCCAGGTCATTAGCACACTAATGGCCCACAAGGGCTATATTTTCAAGCTCTGCTGCCAACTAGTTTAGAACTGAAGAAGCCTTCTGGAGAGAAGGCGAAACGTCTTCAAGATCAACCTTTCTAAGTCCTGGATGAATAAGAACCTTCACAGACGACTGGAGACAAAGCATGGGAGTAGTTAAAACACACTCTCACCCCACTCATCCGGTGGTTCAGCCCATAATGGTGGAGATTATTCCCCTTAGATTTCATAAGACCCGTTCCAACTATGGCTGCAGAATGCTTCAATTAGATCGAGACTGGATAGAGTTGATTTGACATTAAATATTACATTTACAGTAGTTACGGAGACTTGACTTGGCTTCTTAGGCTAACTGCCTACTGTCGAGGGTGTACCTGGTCTCTTGGCCATAGGCCCTGCTAAGGGATATAGAGGTAGAAGGTAGATGGAGAGATGAATAGATGGATGGGTTCTGTACTCACCTGGGTGGTCTGGTAGTCTGAAGGGTTGAAGCCTTTGACAGTGACCTCTCGAAAGATGTGGGGCTGCAGTGGCTCCTTCGTCAGGTCGCAGTGATAAATCATAGCTGATGGGAGGAAAAAAAAAACACATAATCACATTAGCTCAAATGAATTCATTATGTAGGAATTTTTTTAAAACATACCATATTTGGCTCGAATGTTATCCCTTTAATTTTATATATTTCTTACAAACAGCAAAATTTTTAAAAAGTTTTCAAGAGGCATCTGACACAAACAGGATATACCTGGCGAGAGGAAGGATGTGAAATAGTAGAAGATCTCAGAGTCCCTCTTCCGTCCTGTGAAACCCACCACCGAGCCCACGTCCAGAGGGAAAGTCCGCAGCTCCTCCCCAGAGCTCAGGCGGTACATTTTCAGCACGTTTTTCACGTCGTGGAGGAAACACACAAACAGGAAGCTGGAGTACGTACAGGTCGCAAACACTGCAGCGGGAGACACGGGAAGGTTACAATCTGGATTTCTGTTGCTGCTCAATCCAGATCCTTTGGCAGAGACGGTCACAGGTGCTGCAAAAGCTTACCAATGACATCCTTGTCATGTTGAGGGATGAGCTCTTTCCAGTTGCTTGGATCCGGAGAAGCAAAGTCGATATTGATGAGGCGATATCGTGGGGCATCCAGGTTGGTCTTGAAAGTGAACACCGTGTCCTCGTTGGTGACATATTCGTACTCGGCGTCAAAATTGTTGATAAGCTTCACCCATGGCAAAAGTCCTAAACATACAAGTGTTTTTATAGTGCATCAAAGAAATACTAGAAAGACAAATTGTGAATTTCACAGCAGCTACAATTCCAGTAATAAAGAAAGGGTTCTGAGCATGACAGCAATCTACATATGAAATGCACACATACCTGTTATACCCTGAGGAATAGTCTTAAGGTCACAATACCACAGTCTGTTGACTGGATCACAACCCTCCCTGATAGACAGTAACACGTAGCGCCCGTCTTCTGATACCTGCAGTACACCAGTAATGACTAGATTCTCCCTGAATGTCATCTAACACATGCACTTCGCTGAGCAGCTCCAGTTTTAGGAGCAGTGAAAACAGCTCTCTGCCGACCTCAGCTCCGCTCATCCATTTGGGGTAGTCAGGGAATTCAGCGCACAGGATGTCCTCAGACTGGGACGTCCCTAAAACATGGAAGTAGAGCTTCTGGTGGAGGTTGGTGGAGGTCTCAGTGCCTAAAAGACAATAAGCGTTATTATTTTAGTAGCGCCATCGTTGTCGGGAAGTCACAGGTTAAAGCTGTAACATTTTCATTTAATGTGAAAAAAGTGGTTAAGTGAGTCTTAGCTTAAACTCACCATCACTCTTGCCTTCCTGGTCAGGGTAAGAGTTGTAAAAAAGTCCCTTTCCATCATGAGTCCACGACATGCAGCTAAACTTCACCCTCTCTAATCGGTCGTCAAGCAACAAGGCATCATCAACCCTCAGGAAGTGGATCTCTACCCAGTCTGATCCGCTGGCACTGGTACCATATGCCAGGTACTCGCCATCCTCAGAGAATGCATAGCCTTAATGTTACCATAACAACAGAAAAAAGGCATTAAACAAAATAACACTGAAAGAAAAAATGCAGAATAATAAGATATATCATTCAGAGACATGTGAATTTCCAGAAATACAAAAGATGTTAAAATTCCAAGAATAAACAAAGTCTTTCACACCTCGTAAAGCAACAGTCCCATCATCAGAAAAAGTGTTTGGATCCAGGAAGATTCTGGGTTCAGCATCCAGGTTTTCCTGCACATACATCACACTCTGGTTTTGGAGGCCTGTGTTATAAAAGTGAAAATACCTAAAAGGGAGGGGAGGGAGGCTTTGTTACTACTTCTTCAGCACGGTGGGACAAACCTTTGCAAAACCATAACCATACAACTCAGTGTTCACTCTCCTCACCTGTTTCCCCTCTTAAAGGGACAACTGTACTTGGGGTAGTCATACAGTTCAGTCATGCGCTCCTTAAACTGGTCCCTCACTTCACAGCGTTCTAAAAATGGCTGTGTCAGCTGATTCTGAGCACTGACAAAGGCCTGGTATCAAAAAAAGCATGCACACATTTAAGACCATCAACAAAAATAAGAGAAATTGAGCAAACTGTCCTTATCACTTGGTAAAACAGACTTCTTGAAATGTCTAATATAAAGGTAGACTTTTGCTATCTACCCCACAAATCCTAAACTTGCCAGTAACCTTTAATAGAATACCCTTCATATTGCAACCTAAAAGATCACAGAAACGGCATTATACAAAATAACTCAATTTTAGGATCCCCATGTCCATTTCCAGTAGAGATAAATATTTTTGTCTTTGTTTAATAAGCAGACATGGCCACAATCCAGAGGTAACCCTGTTAATCTTGTTCTTTAACTGACGTGGCAAATAGTGTAATTAAATAGTTTTCACTTTTAATCTAACTAATAAGTGTGCTACCTTTATATTTACTAATATTTTATCGTTGTATTATCACTTCATTAAAACAATGGCCAATTTTACTTTCCAAAAATTGTATTATTTTTATTATTTTACTGAACAAATAATCAGTACACAATAATGTGTCATTAGTCTGTAGCAATGTTAAATAGCACTCTGATTCTACTAAATTAAATCATAGAAATTTAAACCCCTACCTGTGTTTTCTCACTGTCTGGATCCTCCAACCAGCTGTATGGATCTGGCACTTTACACCCATGATAGTCATCCACCTGAGACAGGTCAAACAATCATGACAGCTTTGAAACGACGGGCTAGCTGAATTTGGGCTCAACCAAACTTAGCAAGACTAAGTGGCACTTAATTAGCAAAATATAATAAAAGAAAAACAAATAAATGACAGTTTGGCTGGTATTACCGGCTAAGCTAACTAGCATGCTAACAATGCAAACCTATATTTCAATGGATGGAAAAAGCATGATTAAGCACCCCGGCTCTTTAGCACTAGCCGCGTTTACTTACAACTGCATCATCGCGGTAAGCCTGCGGATACTGAAATGACATTTTGGAGATCAGTTTTCGGCAAGTGCGTAAGAGAAAAGGTTGCCTCAGATAAAGAAATAGTGGTTTTGAAACAACCCTCGGGATGCTGGGAATCATCAACTTGAGGGCAAAGTCTGAACAGACCATCTGCTTCCATACAGACAAAGAGCGCTTTAAAGACAACACTGCCGGGTGCTGGAGCCGGTAAAATCTATTGCGCCCTCTGCCGACAGCACCGAGGATGTGCAGAACAGCGCACGCTGAAAATCCACCGTACCTAGAATCGAGGCCGAAGACGCGAAAATGACTGTGATGAATAATATGATGACGAAAATATAAGCTTGTCAATTGAAATTACACAGAGTTTGTGACCTCCCACTGTGTGTTTAATGAGTGAGTAATACTTGACTAATTAATTTGATATTGTTTGTTAACACAAAAAAGAAAGAAAACATAAGCCACAGTGAAAGGTTATCTGAATCCAGTGGGATTCTCCATCATCAAGCTTATCTCTGTGACAGACCAGGATAGGTCAACCCTTCACTTGTCCTTTTCTATGCCCGTCAACCACTTCCCTTCCCTTCCTTCCTCTCCTTACTTATCAATCACCCCTGATTTGACCATTATTATCAGTGATGTAATGCTTATGCATACATGGTGGGTAGTGTGAGTTAAGGCAATCAGAGGTCACAAATAAAATGAAGACATAAGTAGATACTGAATTAAAGGCACCTCATTTGTAATTTGGTCTCATTTAATTATTAAAACAAGAGACAGTTCTGACAGACAACTTTGTCAATAAGATTAATGTCAGTCAGTCATCTTCTGTACCTACTTTATCCACACATGGGTTGTAGGGATAAGATCGTTGAAACAAGACCAAACACGCCGCAGTGCGGGAGTCTATAAGGAAATACATTGTTCAGATACCATTTTTGATAATAAAGATTTAAGGAGATGAGTGTTACTTTCAGAATAGTTTTAGAGCAGGTCAGGCAACAACATTCTCGAGTGATGAGTCCCTTCATGCTAGAAAATATTCCTCACCTGAAAATACACCACGACTGCTGAAAGGCATATCCCTTAAAGCAAAGGGGATCACTTCCTCTTTGACTATATGGGTCACAGAACAAACCCCAGGGACAACGACGCTGACAGCTTTTGCAGTTCCTCTGAAATATTGGCTTTTTGTGCTCATTAGGTAAAGGATTTTTAGCTTCTTCTTTTTTCCTTTTTTTTTGTCTAGCTGGCACAGAGAGAAGCTCGCTGGTTGCCATGCATGACTTGCAGCAGTGTTTTCCTCCATTGTCCTGAGTCAACAGTGATCTGTCTGCCTTAGTCGGAAGCACCTGTCTCTGCACCTCCATGTAAAGCAGGATGACCACCTGCTGTGTTTATCTGTGTGGGGTTACCATGAGGTTAACAGATTCATGAAGCTCATGGCTGATTATTTGCCAAAACTAGAAAGAAACCTGGTCATGCCAGCATGTAAACATAGCTGTATTAGAGTTTTTTCTCTAATAAATTTTACCTTAGGTTACATGTGATATCCTTTCAGGTGACAGAATCTTCTTGTTCTGTATTTTTCTCTGCTTTTGTTTGTTTTGTTTTGGGGTTGTTTTTTTTAAATTGTGGCGTAAATCCTAATTAATTGTTGAAGTTTTGGTGTTTGGTGTACATTAATGACATCGTAGGCATAGCCAACAGTATCCTATGATATTTCTGCAGCCCCACCATCAGGGATGAGTGACAATTTGGATTGTAAGCAGATAGATAAAGCAGTTAAAACACAGAGGTGAAAAATGGGACATGTCAGGGCAGGTTCATCATAAACATAATTTGTGGCAGTGACACAACTTAGAGAATGGTAAATGTAACACATTTACTATTCATCCTCCCAATCTATGTGACAAGCTGGACACATCATAACTTTTGCACTCATTGGGAACTAAGAATTACAGGCTTTCCAATCGTTAAGACGAGACACAGCAAAAATACGGATGATTCTGAGACGTTGATTTGTTAAAAAAAGCAGCCTTCAAACCATCCTTCGCACTGTCCTTAATAACAGCTGTTCGCTGAGATCCCAGTGGCACCAAACAATGCACAAGCAATAATAAAGGTGCTCTTAAATACAAAGATGACAGGACGCAGCTTCCTGCCTGTTTCTCTGATTTGGCTGTCATTACCTGGGCCAGGATAATAGTCCCTGTCCTGTCCCCCCCTCCTGTGTGTGATGTAGCAGAGGGTCAGATGTCCTAAGACAACAGGATGTTTTTCAGGATCCAGTCAGGGGGAGGAGCACGGGGGTTCAACTCGCACTGAAGATGGATGTGACAAATTATAGGAAATGCATAATGTGTTTGTCATCAGGCAATAAAAGTCAGCCCACCGTTGATGCCATGCCAAATCTGTTAATGCTAAATTGAAGGTGTTTGTCCCTGACAAAAGATCAAGCATTCGCTTTTATTTGAACTGTGCAAACAAGTTCATCGCGGTCCAACGGCGGCGTCACATCAAATAAGGTTCTGTCAGTATCTATTCAAACACACATGCCTGGAGTCCTCGCAGCAGATAAAACAGCAGACAATGAGACTAGTTTAGTCACCCCGAGGAGAGCGGAAGTTTCTCACTGTTTGTTCTGATCATGTTGAAAAGGAAATAAATGAGCACTCCGGTTACCTAAAGCTAACTTGGTGAAAGAGGCAAGGGCACGAAAATGCAACCCTCAGGACTGGGACGTCTTGGGTTGCCGGTGCATGCTCTGTGGTGGTTTTATACCAGGAGGTGCACGTAAATCCACTGTAAGACAAACCGTCCTTATCTTTCAGTTGGAACAATTTACGGCTCTCTTTTGTAACAGCTTTCCCCTTGTCAAACTTGTCAGTGCACTCTTTACCTGCACGCCAACTGTCGCGCAGACACCCAACCACAGACATCTGGAGACACTTTCTTGTCTTAATTGCTTGGACTGGAGCGAGCTAAGTGGGACAACAAAGCTGACAGCACTTAAGTTGGAGTTTGTGATTACTCGTGTAAAAATCTCTGTTGACCAGAGCAGGGGGCTCAAACGCACAAGCTGCTCCTTGTCATTAGTGGGGAAAACACGGAAAATGTGTGTCCGTCATGAGTCTCTTCTCCTTTTCTTTGTCTTTGAACATCACTGGCTTTGTTCTCCATGTCCGACTGTTAAAACAACAACTCAGGAGCAGCAGGGAGAGAAAATGCAAAACAAATATGCATGCGTGCCTTGTAATCACACCGATGACATGTGCACTTACAGCGGGGATCAGGGACCTTGGTAATGACTGGGGCAGGTAATGTTGGAGACAGGTGGAGGACAGTGCAGTCTGACTGGTTCTATAATAGAGAGAATATGTGTCAGAGCAAGAGTGCCAGACAGTATGGCACCTGGTGATGTCATTGATGTTGTCACTGTGCAAAGTTCCCCCTGCAGACGCCATTCCTGAGCACTGGACTCAAACCCGTGCGACGCGTCGTGCTCCTATTGTGCTGGTCAAGGTTTGTATGTAGGGCCATGAATGCATATGTGCCACATTTACGCATGCTGCGGGAGAGTGTCGAACCCGCTAGGCAGACTGACAGGAAGTGGTGTTTATTTTGGGAAAACTCTGGTTGTTTTCAAAGTCCAGTTATTGAAACAGCTGGTTTCAGATCAGATAGGCCCTTTTCCCAATCACATCACTCTTGGTGACTCTGTATTTGGGAGTCCCACTTCTACTCCCAGTATCTGAGAGTTGGGAGACCAGTGGAGACTGTCTGGTTTAGTGTACTGGGATGCTGGGGAAACACTAACTGACATTGCAGATGGAAAGGGTCACTCAGGTGGGTGTGTTAGTGGCAGTTCTGCACAGTGCAAGCAGATTCTATTACAATTTGAAATCAAAGATAAAGGATGCTTCACTACCTTTATTTTGAAAGGTCACACTGCAAAAGATGGTGATGGTTTACTTAGATTTGATCAATGAATGAAGAAGCTGACTAGAAAAGCATTCAGAGAGCCCAGACCTCCGCCATGCAGGTCATTTCTCCAAACAGGCAATGATGAAGAATCATTAAAAATTCCTGGACCCAGATAGTAATCTGGAACATCACTTAACTGCAATTATCTGTTCCATGTCCCATTATCAACATTTCTTGAAAATTTCTTTAAAGTTCATTTATAACTTCCAGGATTCCAAGCAAAGAGATAGACTAATAAAAACCAGCAAAAACTATACAATTTCATGATGTCAAACAGCAGCAACAACAAGAAAGCATAAAAAAACTACATTAATTATTCCCTCACTTCGATGTGAGCTGTTTTTTAGCAGTTTTTTTTAAATGAGGTGAAAAATACATCCTAATGAGGGATCTAAAGACACATCTTCCAGGCCCTCAAGGAACAGCATTCAGAGCGGACACCTACAGTTCCACACTGTTTGTTCAGAAGGTTAACCACACGGAAAGCGAGTTAGTGGCTTTGTATTTTACCGCTCTGAAAACTGCTCTCAGACAGGACCGCAGAGGCCCTGTGGGCAGGGTACACTCATCCTCTGTCACTGACAACAGTCAGGACTGGCATTTTAGGACGTTGTGAAATTTCCATGCATAAATACACATAGGCAGCGTTTGCACAGTCATATTGCATCGACTCAAACAGGAAGAAATTATGTCCGCTTTTGTTTGGTATGTGCTTGCACATGTGTGCGTGAGCCTGCGTGCCTATATATCCAACTTGCCTCTGTTTGTTTAGTGGCTGTCAATCTGAACAGGCACAGACACACAAGCACGCACACAAGCACGCACACAAGCACGCACACACACACACACACACACACACACACACACACACACACACACACACACACACACACACACACACACACACACACACACACACACACACACACACACAGTTTTGAAATAAAGACAATATAGAAGTGCAGTTCTATGTTAAAGAAGCCAGTATGGCCACTCAGATGTTCTTTAATACAAATAATGCCCATGCCCATCAGACGTGGACGTTTCCCTTAGTGGAGATAACAAAAAAGATGAGAAGATGAGTAATAAGCTCATGAAGTGAGTAAACAGAAGTTTGTCTGCCTTCCCGGACAGTGTGTCTGACTGCTGCCCATTCTTTTACTTCGTCATCATAATTAAATGAAGACAAAACACGGTGAGGCGACCTTTAGTCAGGTGTGTTTCCCACAGGGTAGTCACCTTATTCACCTTCATATGATCTTCCTCACAATAGGAAGATCAAGGAAGACAACTCTGCCCAACTTTGGCTTCTTTATAAGAAATTCCAACGAATTAAATATTATTATTTCATTAAAAGCATATTTACAGTTAAACTTAACACATTAGAAATGTTACCTGAAGCTTTAATAATTGAACGGGGTGCCTGACAGATGGTTCTGATATAACTAAAAGCAAGTGTGGGAAAAGGGAAACATTTACATCGACACCAACTCACCAGCGAGGATGTTTTTCTTTCAACAGTGTGAGACTGACTGATTGGAGCTTTTAAACGACAGCCCATTCCATTAGTGAGCCAAAGTCACTTCAAATTGCACATAACAATAAGGCAGCGATTAGCTTAGATTCCATATCCTGTTTATTTGTGTATCAGTACCTGTAAAACATCCGAAGCCCACAGCTTTCTTGCAGAAACCGCCTGCTGGTATATATCTGAGTTTGCATGCTGGTGTGCATTCATCTTAGACGCTGTCTTTCACTCACAGGTTTTAGACACCTACACTCTGGGTCCTACAGTAATAATTCTCCTGACCTACGTGGGTGGGTTTTTTTGTCATTAGTTGCAAAGACATCTCTTGTGAAACGCGGTAGCATTCCTTCTGGCCCCAGATCCACGATAATAACCACTGGCCTGTCAACAGGAGATCATCCACTGGTGGAGCGCTAATAGGTGGCAGACGTTTGTTCCTATTTACCCTTGAAATTAAGAACAGGAGGGAAAAGACCGAAGAAAGACAAATTGCATGTTTTTTTAATTATTCTTTGACCTCATATTCCAGCTATTGTACCAGTTAAACAAATCCAAACCCAGCTACTCAGAGCAGACTTCTGGAAAAAAAAACCTTTTTTGTTTTTTAATCAAAAGCTGATCCAAATGTAGCATCTGTGCTGTAAAATGCTGATATTCACCATGGAACATGAAACAGACACACAGACGGCCAAGTTATGAGATAATAACTTCAGAATCAGATGAGATCCTCTCAGTTATGAAAGCAGCATGGCAACTAGCAAGTGACTGCTGAAAGAGAGCAGAGCTCTGGCTGTTGACACAGTTGACACAATGTGAGACGTCGCCTTGAGTCGACCATAAAACATCGGGAGAGGTGGAGGTGGAGGCTGTGTCACACATCTCTGCTGTGATGGCTGAGAAAATGGACTCACTCACAGACCATGGTCCTCTCTCCTGGGGGCAGGTGACCGGGCAGGAGGTGGTCCTGCAGTGAGAAATGACCCCCGGCTGGTACAGACTCAGGCTGGGAAATTACAGGGCTTATTGCATATGTTGCCATTACAGAGTCCCCACAGGCAATGTCGTCAGTCTCTTTGTATTCTTTACTCATGACGCTCTCTCCTTACCACTGTAAAATTGGGTTCCATGGTAAACCTTGGTTGTTGCATTTACCTGAATAACACATCCTGACTGTCTGCTATGAATAAACTATTTCCAACATAGCAGAAAATGTTGTGGGGTAACATTGGCAAATTGCCACATCTCTGTACCTAATAACGATTTCATTTTTTCAGCAGCCCACTGTGAAAAAAGAACTAAAAATATATGAATGAAATACCTTTGCAATAGTAAAGGGCCCCAGAGGGCGTCCTGACGTGAAGTTGCTCTAATTTTCTGGTTGCTGTTAGAAGTTGTTATGGGAGCTCATGCTCAGACTGTTGACCAAAACCCCTGATGTGCTGGTCCTGGTCCTGGTGATCTCAAGCGCGTGCCCTGTCCCTACCAACGTCAGGGCCGTGTAACATCCTGTCATAGGCCCACGGTTGTGTGCAGCTTTTTATGGCCAGGTGTTACGCCTGCTCATTGTCACTGATGTTTATGTCCACACTACAAAACATCCACACAAGTTTTGAATGTAATTTCAGGCCTTTACGTGACAGACATCCAAATTCCAGATAAATGCATTAGTCAAAGCAGCACAAATGAGTGTAAAGATTCAGGTACAGAGACACCACAGAGGAAGAAGAGGGTGAAGAATAGAGCCGAGTAGAAGGTGATGAACGACATGACTGAGGGCTCTGAGAAAGGGTGGAGCATCAGAGTGGAGTGCATTCAAAATTATACGTTGGCTCATGTCAGCAGCCCTAATGAGTAGCTTGGTTAGGTGTGATGTGCGGATCAGGAAGTCTGAAAGAATGACACAACTGGGCAGACACGGCGGAGGCCCGCGACCAAGGGGAGCAGTGCAAACGCAGCAGGAGGAATTCCTCAAAGTGGAGAAAGTGAGCGAGGGAAAGAATGTCTAAGTCAAGCTAGCACGAAAGCAGATCCCAAGACAAACACGCGTGCCTGTTGTTCACGGTGTGTCGCATGTCAAACATGGGGATGACAAGTATGAAAAGTCTTTGTGGGAAGGCAGGCTGCCAAGTCAAATGTTTCTGTTGGAGAGAAGAACAAACCAGGGCTTCAGGTAATCAGATAGATCTCATCCCCTCTGAGCAGTACAGAAGGGACATCTGGATACAGAGGGGAAAGACACAGCATTAAAAAAAAAATCATCCCTTAAAATAACACAATCACCCCTCTTCTTTTAACCTTTCAAAAATTGGTTTTGGTGGCCACTAGGAGAATATCACACAGTGAATGAAACAAAGCTGCTACTGTGAGTTTTAACTTTGGAAATGGTTAAAAACACCACGTGACCTGGAACATCGTTGCCATGGTTATTGATTGAGTGTAAATAAACTGCGTACGATAGCTTTTGTCACACTCACATAAACGCTGTGCACCTTCTTGTGTGGACAAATGAATGTCAAGGCCACGAATACTGAAGGAAGTGTCTTTGTCTCAATCATTCAGACATGCAGAAAGATCGCAACTGCTTTAAAGGGAACTGACATTAACCACACACACACACACACACACACACACACACACACACACACACACACACACACGCACACACTATTTGTTTCATGGCACAAAAGGACCCCCATGAACTCTTCTCCTCATGGACGGGACTGGGACATCACAACATGACACAGGTACACCTAAAGATGGAGTGGGTACCTGTCAGAAAATGAATGTCTGATCCGGACATAGCTGCGTGACAGCCAGTAGACCCCCCCCCCCCCCCCCCCCCCCCCCCCCCCCCCC